>JAOSBM010000009.1:12110257-12120659 GCA_027568955.1 Erythroxylum tenue | reverse complement strand
TGAAAGAAATAAAAGAAAAGAAAGATTGAAAAAAAAATTATATCAGGATTTTCGGATTAGTCTTAGGGTTTCCAACGTGTCAAATCGATTTGTATTCCGTTTCCTGATTTTTCGCTATCCTTGTTTCGCTTCGTTATTCGTTTTTCTTCGGTTAGGATCTGATTTCGAGATCGGGTCCCAACAATACATTTCTTATGAAGACATCGAATTCAAATTCTATCTTTTAGAATCTCAAAATTGTCTTGAAATGGAGAACTGGGTGCAGTACATTGGTGGAGGAATGTAAAGTTCGTGTTCTGACTTCAAGGAAAATTCTGGATTAATCTGGATAGATTTAGACAAAGTTATCTTCAAGGAAGTTATAGGTCTTTCTTTTATCTTTCCAAAGTATATAGCATGAGAATTTTGGACATTGGAGTTGAAAGTTATGATCTTTATAAGTGGAGATGTTTAAGAGTATAGATAATATCGTCTGTGATGACATCATATCGTCTATGATGACGTTATACCGTCTGCAAAAATGTATCGTATGTGATGACATCATATCGTCTGTGATGATGTCATATCATTGTAAGGACATATCATCTATAAATATGTATCGTCTGTGATGACGTCATATCGTCTTAAGAGTTGCATCATCTTAAGTTGACTTTGTTTCATCTTAAGTTGACTTTGTTTTATCTGCTCTTTGCTTCGTCTGCTTTTTGATTCATCTGCTCTTTTCTTCATCTGCTTTTTGATTCATTTGCTTTTTGATTAGTCTGCTTTTCGCTTCATCTGCTTTGTGCTTTGTTTGTTTTTCTCAATTTGTCTCACCCTTCGTCTTAGGTTGACTTTCTATTTCGTTTTATGTTGACTAGAACATCTTCTAGTCCAAATTTGACACCATAGAAGATAGTATTTGTCTTTGAGGTCTTCATGAAAGTTGTATATATTGAAGTCCTTTTTCACACCATCCAATTAACACCTTAATCCAATATCTGTATTGAAAGTTATCGCAATTTTCCCAATCCTGTATCGACTGATAATGTCACATCATCTATAAGTGGCGTCATATTGTCTATTCCTATTGACCCTGTCGATGATCGAATTTGTCTTTTAGGTCTTCATGAAAGTTGTCTATAGGGAATGTTATGGCAATTTTTATAAATCTTGTATCGTCTGATGACATCACATCATCTATAAATGACAACATATCATTTGTTCCTATTTTTGACCCTGTAGATGATCGAATTTTCCTTCGAGGTCTTCATGAAAGTTTTAGGTCTAGAAGTATTCGTTCAAACAGTGTAGGAATGATCTTGATCCAACATCAATAGTGAAAGATATAAGAATTGTCCAAAGACAGGTTCAATATAATTGAGGGCCAAACCTTGTTTCATTCTTTCGGCCATAACTTTGTTATCCGACCTCCAAATGAAGTGATTCTTGAACCCATAGATTCTTAACACATTTTCCTGTCCCTAAATATAATTGGATATTATTTGGTATTGTTTCAAAAAAGTATTGATTGAATCAAAGTAAGGGTATCGATTGGAAGAGTGTGAATTGGATGTTTTACTGAACATACTTCGGTATTTTGATGATTGCTGGATTGGTAGAGCTCCAAATGAGATGCTTTTGTTTCAAACTAAACTAGAGACATGTCGATAAAAATGGTATGAAGACATAGAAATCTAATTCAGTCCCTAAAACTTTCAAATTTTGGATGGACTTTGGGTATAGTATATTATTTTAGAATAAGAACAGTTCGAAAATGTTTGGGATACAGTTTTCAGTTTTCTAAACCAAATTGAATGATTCTGGTGTCTTTAGAAACTTAAGACAACAGGGAACATTTTCCAAAAGAAAGTGTTAAGGCTATAAGAATTTTAAAGGGTATTTTTTGGCAAGACACTTAAGCATAAAAGACATAAGGCATGAATGGAAGGTGGAAATTGGACAATTCTAAATCATTAAGGACACAATTGGAAGAAGAAGTGTTGTCTTGCTTATAAATGAAGAAGAAAAACGTGAATGGAGGGATAAAAGAAGAGAATAACGAAAATGAGAAAGAAAGAGAAAGAGAGTTTGGTGGTTTGGGATAAAAGAAGAGAGTTGAGCTAGGGTTTAATTTTTCTTAGTCTTTAAGAAAGATTTTGGAGCTGTTCAAGAAGAGAAAAGGGTAGAGGAAGAAAACAGTTTCCCTTTGAGCCAAAGATCCCTTCTTTGGTGAAGAATGAAGGTGAGATCATTTTGAAGCTTATGAATTTTTGAAAGGATTTTAGTTCATGGAGTTTAGAAAATGTTTGTGTTTAAGTATTCTAGAATCAATTTTAGTGATTTTGCATTGAGGGATTTTCCATTTAGATTCATATTGAATGAGAGTTGGTTTGTTTTAGGGAATCAAGAGAATCTACCCAAGAGCAATGGGAAAGACAACTTGACTTGGATTTTGCAAGAAAACTAGGTGGGTAATATATTTATGATTATTGTTTAAAAAGGCATTTTTCCTATATGTGTGTATATGCTAGAATTGCTAAATTGTGAATTACTATAATGTGTTTTATGTTATGCATTGAAAGATGTATAACATTTTTGAATTGTGATTTTGATCATGTTATGCCTTGAAACATGTCATGGCCTTTTTGTGTAAATGAAAGGTATGAAAGTATGATGAAATGATTTGAGTAGTTGACAAAATGATTTTTAGCATGATTATATGCTTTTGTTTGGGCGAGAGTAGAACCATTCTGTTCATCACTTGCACATTGACAAGAGCCTTCTCTCAGCTGCCCGCTTGTAACATATGAGCTCCTAAAATGGACACATTTTGTTCATAGTGTCAACTTCGATTTCTTCATTCTGTTTCCATTGAACCCTCGAGCCATTTGTTTGTGCATTGCATATTCGATTTATCAAGTATGATGCATAATTGAGTGTCATGTTTTGATGGATGAATCTTCATGAGATGTTCTATGTGATGGCATTTTGAATTATGAATTTTGAGCTAAAATTGCTAGATTAAATGGGATATAAGTATATAATTTGTTACATTTATATGTATGTATGTGTGCTTGTATTGTATGGCTTTCCAATGGATATAAATATATAAGCCACTGGGCTTCGCAGCTCATCCCATTACCTTCCACTCTGCAGGTGAAGAGAAAGCAGAACAACATTGATCCTTGCAAAGTTTGGTAAACATCAAGAATAAAGACTTTTGTAGTTAAGTTAGTTCAGAAACGTTTGCTATTTAGAATCATATTATGCATAAGCATTCAATTGTATCATTTATATTTTGTATTTTGTATCTTGTAATAAGCTAAAGGGGTGGTTTTTTTGGAAACATAAAGATATTATGAAATCAAACATTTTGTACTGTAATGAGCCCAAGTGATTACTGAAACTCTGATGTGTTCAATAAGGTTTACATCTTTGTGATTGAAATTGTTTTCAACAAATCGGGCCGTTTTGATTATCGATTTTTCGCATATGCGTTTATTGTTTAAGAAAATTTACAATGAGATTCGACCGTATTATGGCTCCGAATGTTGGGCTCCGGAAATGGAGTCCAGCAAATTTGTTACACTTCCTTCAGAAAAATGTTTCTCATTGTCTTAAGTTTCTAATGACACCAAAATCATTAAATTTAGTTCAAGAATTTGAAAGTTATACCCCAAACATTTCTGAACTGTTCTTATGCTGAAACAATATTCTATGCCCAAATTCCATCCACAAATTGAAATTCTTAGAGACTGAATTAAAACTCGATGTCTTCGGACAATTTGTAGCCTTATGTCTCTATTTTACTCCAAATCAAAAATCACTATATTTGGATAACCACAGAAAACATTATGCTCAATATACCAAGGAATGTTCGGTAATGGAAAGTTCGTTGAGACGAACTTTTACAGAAACGTACGAGGGGAACATATTTTGCTACATTTTCCAGTTTTTAACTCCCCACCTTTCACATATAACCCATCTTGTACCAAAACCATCTTTTCTATTTCATTTTCAACTTAATTTCAACTCAATATCATTCACAATTAAATCATAATCTATCTTTGATCACTAACCCAAAAAGGAAACATTTGCCCATAACATTCATCAACAACTTCCTACACATATTCAACTTCATTTTCACTTCTAACCATCACTAAAACATTCTTCATTCATCAAATCAAAAAGAAGGATGCTTATAATTACTTGTTTATCCAAAGCTTCTTTAATCACCATGAAACCCTAGCTTAGAAATCCCTAAAAATAAAAAATGATTCGTTAGTGCTTTCTTTCTTCCAACACAAACCCCATACAAATCCATTTCTCTAAACCCTTTTCTAACAAAGCAAGAAGGAGAGATGATTACCTTAGCAAATCCTCTTCCTTCTTCTTCTTTCCACGTTTTCTTCCTCTCCCTTTCTTCTTATTTTCGTTGCTCCTCTCTTCTCATGATGCTTCTCTTCTCTTTTTCTTAAACAAGACCACATTTTGGTCTTGTTCTTCCAAAAATACCCCTCCCCTCCTTTGGGCTTCCCATTTTGCCCCTTCTTTCATTTACCTCCTAACTCCTTTAATCTTCTTAAACACCATATTAATTCTAACTTAATTCAAATCTTTCCATCAAATTTTAGATTTCTATTTATGCCCATCAAATTAATGACTCAATTCTAAAATAATGAAACAAATAAATTGATAATAATTAAAAAATTTCGGGGTCCAATATTGATAATAGTATTGATGTGCAAGTTTATAGAGGAATTTTATTGCTTGAAGATAGGAGATTGTGTGTTGCCAAGCTAAGATAAACATTGTTAAGATAAATTTAGCTCACACTTCTTTAAGAAATTTAGACCAAACATTTTTATACATTAATTTTTACAAGCTTGTAATCCCTATCAATTTGTAACCAAACAGTTGGCATTAAGATGGAGACATTCACTTCCAAAAATACAGAGATGTCCAAGCAACATGAAAAGGTCACAAAGGAGCTAAATCAAAAGCACACTAAAGCTAAGCACATAAAAGCCCTTAATATTAAAATTTATAGTATAAGCATAAATCACGAGAAGTTTATCCTATATGCTTACAACCAGAGTGAGTGTTTTATTGGAAAAGAGTATAAGTTTTACACGTGTCTTGACTTTCTAAAAAGCAAGTTTTTTAAGACTTGAAAATCTGACAATGTGATTGTGTCAATTATGTAGGATTTTAATAAATGTTAGAAGTTAATTAAGTCCAAATATCTATATCTAATGATCGATGATCTGAGAGTGAATGATTTGATCAAGAATTTGCCCCTAAACCTAAGAATAAAAAAGATGAATATATAGACATCTTGAAGGACTTAAGTGGAGATTTTGAAGATGACACGAAAAGCTAAAGACCCAAAGCCTCTAAAGAAGCTTCTTGAAAGTAATTGTGTTGTTTTTGGTGTTGTAAAAAATTTTAGGTTATAAACTTCTCATCTTTTTTTGATCTATTAGTATTTAGTTAGGGTCTTTACCCCATTTTTTGGAAAGTACAAGACTTTATTTTGCCAATATACTTACATAAACGTTATGGATGTAAATGTAAATATATTAGGTCTTTCATAAGATGATAAGGAACTTTAGATTGTTTTCCAATTTTAACTTTGAAAGTTGTCGGCCTAAGCAAGGTTATAACAATTGGTTTTGAGAATAACAAAATATATTATTATTGATAAATTTTCTTTTGGTGATAATAGTAGCTTTTTGTAATATAATAAAGTAATATGTGAAAAATCAAGTTCAATAAACAGACAAATGATTAAAGAAGCTAATTAAGTCAATTAAGCAATCAAAGGTTGAACAAAATGAGCTAGTCAAAGTATATATGCAATTCAAGAGAGATATATGGTAATTCTAGTTAAGTGGATTATAAACAAGAAACAATAAACTAATTCCATATATAACAAGTCACTGTAATTTTTCTTATATTTTATCTTGATCATTTCATTAGTCTAGAGGATCAATATTGTATAAATAAATTCCATTTATGTTAAAATTGCACAAATATTTTCATAATCGAGATAAAATTTTATTTGAGTTTTAAAAAAGCAATATTAACTTCTCGTCGATAAGTTTTAAGGATGATTTTTAGCCCTCTTCTAGACATTTCCTTATCTGGTTGTTGGAAAATCTTATGCTTTGCTTTCTTCTTTTGTAGATCCAGAGTGAGCCCTACAACTAAGGAATTTCTGGCCAATGGCACTAACTAAATTGAGAATATGTATAACTGGTATATGGAATCTTAAATAGATCAAATCGGTTTGGATGTTTCCCTTCTCTAGTTAATCATTATTTCATAAAATTTTCTTTTCTATTATATGCACTTGTAATTGGTTTCATATTGTGATTGCTTGTGGTTAATTCATTTCCCTATGGTTGTTAGGATTCAGTTTTTAGTCTTCATTAAACCATGGAAAGTCTTGAGTTCTTTTTTGTTTATATTTTTCAATATTTTGATTGTTATTTTTTAAAACTGTCTAGTATTGTGTTTTAGCATTCTACAGGAACTCAATTGCTATTTGTTTATATAAATTATTCTTTTTCATTGGCTATTAGTCAGCTGCAAAGTAAGGTGAGAGGTGACTATTACTGTTTCAATTTTGGGACCATCTTGTAATCATTTGTACTTGTGATTTTCACATTCTTTTATTATAGTGCCCGTTTTGGGATTTCATATCAATCCTTGATTCCTTTCTCAAGTAATATTAGATTCATTTAGGGACTTGTTAGGCTTGTCTTCCATAGGTTATGTTGGGCATTAGGGTAGGAGTAGTGGCTTTGACTTCTGATGATAGAGCAAGGTCTAATCCTTTAGTGACTTTTAGGTATAAGAGAGGAGAAGATGTTGGAAAATTATAGATAGTTTCTTGGAATATCAGGAACCTTATAGGGAATTCATTTGAGTTAATGGGGATTTTAGACAAATATAAGATTCATATAGTGTGCATCTAGAAGATAAAGTGGATGGGGGCTAAAGCTGAAGAGATTAATGGGTTCAAACTTTGGTATTCAAGTTTTCAAGGCAATGGAATAGGTTAGGTATCTGCATTTTCAAGAAACTCATATAACATACTGTGGGGGTAAAGAGGAATAATGATAGGATTTTGTCCTTAAAAATTATGATGAAAGATTTTGTTTTCAATGTGGTGTGTGTACTTATGTATCCCATGTAGGGTTGGATGGACAACTTAATCTTCAATTCTGCGAAGATCTAGATGAGGTGATTCAGTAAATCCCCCTGAAGAGAGATTTATTCTAAGAGGATACTTTAATATTCATATAAGGGAGACCTCAAATAAATATTTATGGATTTATGGTGGTTTCAAGTACAGTTATGGGACTGACAATGGGACTGATATGTTGGATTCTACGGTAGCAATTGAGTTGGTGATAGCCAACTCATTTTTAAGAAAGACGAGGAGCAGCTAATGACTTTTAATAGAAGAACCAAAAAACTCCAATTGACAACTTCCTCATAAGGTGGAGTAATCGACCTAGTTGTAAGGATTGCAAGGTGATACCTGACACTTTCTTGTCAACTCAATATAGATTGGATCTTGCAATGAAGGGTTGGAGGAAGAAAAGTCCTATGAGGTGTTCCAGAGTCAGATGGTGAAATTTGAAAGGGGATACGATGGAACAATGTAGGGATAGAGTAATATATGGATAAGAATGTAAATTAGAAAGATACGCTAACCAAATATAGGAGAGAGTAACAATTCTTTTAAGGAATACAATTAAAGAGATCTTGGTATTTTTAAAGGGCCTAGGTGTAGTAAGATGAAGTTTTGATGGTGGAATAAAAACATACAAAAAAAAGGTTAAGATCAAGAAGGTTGCCTATAAAGCTCTATTGGATAGCACCATAGAGGTAGAGAGTGTAGTTAATAGAGAAGTTACAAACTAGCAAAAGAAAGAGGCAAAGAAGATAGTCTCAAAAGCTAAAAGTAGAGCTTATGATGCCATCGATTAGAAACTCAAGATGTATAAAAAGATATATTTAAGCTAGCGAGAGCTAGGGAATAGAAAGCGAGAGACCTAGATCAAGTTTGTTATATAAAGATAAAGCAAGATAGCTGCTCATGGCTAAAATTGACATCAAAAGAAGATGATAAAGATACTTTTATAGCCTTTTTAATGAATGCGTAGAGGACAACATCTCTTTAGGGGATCTTAGCATGTCTGAAAGGTATGTAACTTTACTTATTGTCGATAGATCATAAGGGAAGGAATTAAAAGAACTTTAAGAGAGATGAAGAGTGGAAGGGAAGTAGGGCCAAATGAGATACCCATTGAGGTATAGAAGAGCCTAGGTGAAGAAGGTATTACTTGGATAGTCAAGCTTTTTAATGTGACCATTAAGTCTACGAAGATGGAGACCTAGTATTAATTCATATAAATGGAGTCCTAGTATGCTAATTCCTCTATACAGGGGACATCCCCAGTTGTAATAACTATAGAGGCATCAAACTACTTAGTCACACCATGAAGTTAAGGGAAAAGGTGATTGAGAAAAGTGAGAAAAGATGCACCTATCTCAGAGAACCAATTTGGTTTCATTCTAGGAAAGTCCACGACAGAAGCTTTAAATCTCTTTAAAAGATTAATGGATATTACATGGAAAGAATGGGAAATAATGTGGAGGAATTTATAAGTTAGGTAGTTCCTATGACCTATAAATGAGTTATTAGGCACATGTATAAAGGTATAATACTAGAATAAGGACAATATGAGTAGATACAGAGCATTTTTCTATCAATATTAAGCTACGCTAAGGCTTCTCTTTAAGCCCCTTTTTATTTGCAGTAGTGATGAATAAGCTCACCAAAAAATATCCAAAGGGATGTGCCTTGGAGTATGTTATTTATAAATGACATTATATTAGTGGATGAGACAAAAGAGAGTGTTAATGTCAAGCTAAAACTTTGAAGGGTACATTAGATTTGAAGGGCCTTAAATTGAGCAGGACTAAGACTGAGTACTTAGAGTGTAACTTTTTGGGCTACAAGGTGGCTTTTGAAGTGGAGGTAAAGATTGATTCAAAAGTTATAATACAGAAAGAGTGTTTTAAATATCTAGGATCTATCATCCAAAGCAATGAAGAGATCAATAAAGACAGAGTTCATCGTATCAAATCAGGATGACTTAAATGGAGAAGCGCATTAGGAGTTTTGTGTGACAAAATGATACCACTCTATTTTAATTGTAATTTTTATCGTTTAGCAATTAGGTCGGCTACGCTCTATGGGGTGGACTATTGGCCCATCAAACATGTACATAGTCATAAATAAATGACAGCGATGATGAGGATGCTCTATTAGATATGTAACCTAACTAGAAGAGATAAGGTCAGGAATTTAATCGTAAGAGTCAATTTAAATGTGTCTAATATTGATGAAAAATTAAGAGAGATAAGGCTTAGGTAGTTTGAAAATGTTAAGCGGAGACATCTTTACGCTCTAGTGAGAAGATGCAAGAAGATTGTACTTAAGGACTATAAGAGGAAAAAAGGAAAGCCTAAGAAGAATTGGGGAGAGGTGATCAAGAATGATATGACTCTGTTGGAGGTTACCGAGAATGTGGTCCTTAATAAAAAATTTTAGAGTACTAGGATACGAGTAAATGATCTCACATAAAGAAGTCCTTCTCTTTCTCATGGGTCTTTTAAACATCATCCTTCTTATGCCTTATATTTAACCTAAACATTTAATATGTAGTACTTCCCTCTTGGTTATGTAACCTAAACATTTCCTTACTTAGCCTAAACATTTTTCTTGTAATGCTTGTTCATTTTATTTATTTACTTTTGTGAATTTATTTACTTATCTTATCTTTTATTTTTATTCTTTACCTTGTTATATATTTATAGTATTATTTATTTTATTACTTATTTTTATATTTTTATTTGTACATATATGTGTGTATTTATTTGTTTGTTTTTGTTTTATTATTATTATATTTTATATCTTTTTATTTTTATGACTATTTTTATTATTATTAGTTTTATTATTTTAATACATATATTTTATTATTTTATTTTATATTTGTATATTCTTTATTTATTCATTTATTATATTATTTTTTTCATATGGGTCTATCAAAAACAATCTCTTTACTAGTTAAGGGTAAGGTTGTGTGCTTTTGGACCACCCCAAACCCCATATATTAGTGAGACTTCTATTAAGATGTTGTTGTTATTGTTATTATTCTTGTTTTAAGCTATATATGGTTATGATAATATAGCAATTAGGAAGAATAGCAAGATAAGATATTTGAAAGAGAGTTTCTCTTTACCCATTGAAGGAAGAGACTTAGTAAGATTCTTAAATGGAACTTTGAGAGTGGATGTAGACCAACTATTATTTTCCAAACCATTAGAAATCAAATTT
>JAOSBM010000009.1:12057160-12075150 GCA_027568955.1 Erythroxylum tenue | reverse complement strand
GCTTTTCTTGAAAAATTGATCTATTTTTTATTAATAAACATGTTTTCTAATTATTTTCTATTTTATGAAAAAAAATTTCTAGAAAACTAGAGAATTTTCAGAAAGTAAACGCACCCTAAGGTTTTCAACCTTTTGAAGTAAATTCGGTGATAAGTTTCAGTCTCAGTTGAGAGCAGAAATTATTTCGACCATAACTTCTTCATTTCTAATCCAAATTGAGCATTTTTGGTGGCGTTAGAATCGTAGTTCAATAGGGAATAAATGTTCAGAAGAAACCGGTCTAAAAACTTCAATTGGAAAATTCCCCAAATTTTGATCGGTATGTTATCGGTTTTGAGTCCTCCATGCTTTTAGGCTTTCGAATGTTGGGCTTCGGAAACGGGGTCCAACAGTTTATGTGAGAAACAAGATGATCTTGAATCCATCTAATCATAAGCCAAAAATAAAATTTTATTCTTTAGTCTCAAACAACGATTTAATTAATATAAGTCTAGAGCTCTTAGTTTCATTCTTCTTTTTACTTAAATCTTATCCCAAAATAAAAGGAATGATTTTATGTAAGAGTGAGGAGTTAGTCCATAATCAAGGATTGTGAAGGCTTGACCTTATTGTAGCTCCTTTTTTAGTTGGAGAAAAATTGGGAGATAAACTAATGATAACTAATTCCTAAATGTTCTAAAAACGAAGAGAGGAGACAAATAAAAATGTTGATAATATGTTTGGGATTTCGATGTTGAATCCCTAAATCCCAATAAAAAAGAATAGTGATGTAGGGAGGAAAGGGCAAAGTTATGGGACTGTTTTCTAGCTGGGTTGTGTAACTAGTAAGAGGAACATATAAATTAATAAAAAAAAATTTCATGACTTAAAATTGGTAAAATTTTGATAAGGAGTTACAGTTATGTCAATTCATATGTACTCGATCACATTATTCACCAATGTAACCACATTATCAAATATGTACTCATAATAACTAGTCGACTTAGCTTCGCGGACTTTTACATATATCACTATCACTTGTTTCATTTTTTCCCATACCTACATTCTTAATCAATTTAGAATTATAGACGTATAACCATCTTGAAATTCTGATCTCAACTTCACTAGCACAATCTTATACCAGATCATAAATTCCGAGTTCAACTTGTCAATTCCACTTTGCTTGTATACCATAAATCTTGCCATTTCCACCCTCGTCTTTATTTCTTCTTTTTTTTTAGTCAATTCATGAAAATATTTTCACATCCATATCAATTCAAGTACATATCTTCAACAAATTTTCGTTACCAAATTCGCTGACGTATCCACCAATACTAAATTTATGTCTAACATATCAGACCACATAATAAGTTCATATATGTGACTCATGCAGTTGCAATTACTGGGATTCTATACTCATCAGTACCCTTCTCTAATGGTGAGGAATCAGGTTCAACAGATCCTTGCAAAACTCTTCGTGTTCTTTTACGAGGTGGCATTTTACTCATTCAATAAGACATTATCTTTTTATCTTACTTTAATTTTGAATCTTATTTCCTACATGTATGCATGATATGCATGTCACTTAATGCAATCAATCAATTCACAATGCAAACAAATAGTCACATAACATAACAATTAATACCATTATGCATTCTAAGCCTAGGAACCCAAAAGCCTAAGCTCTGATACCACAAGCTGTTGGGCCCCGATTCTAAAGCCCAACAATTGTTCTGGAGTCATAAGGCATGAACATATCACCCTATAGGATTATTTCAATTAACCCTTATTAGCCATCATCGGTTCATCCTCATTCTCATAACATCCTGAATCATAAGGAGCGAGCCCACACCAGTCAGACACCCAAATTACCTCAGAAAATTGTAGCTCCATGTATCTAGTTTATTTTGAAATAAGAACCACCTCATTCGGAGCTCTATAGCTCAAGATATGCTTAAAAAACCTAAAGTATGTTCATAACCTAGTTACGCTCTTCCAACCGATCCCTCATTTTCTTTCCATAAATCTTTTTCAATTCAACACAAAAGGCTATAAATTTTCATGTAAAGGTAAAAAAATGTGTTAGAAATTCATTGCTTCAAGAATCACTTGATTCGGAGGTCGGATGATGAAGTTATAGCCAAAAGAATCCAACATGTTTATGTCCTTAATCATTTTGTACCTGTCTTGGCGCAATTGCCATAACTTTTGTTACAGACATCGGATTGATGTCGTTTTTAGACGGATTGAAAGAGGACTTCGCGATCTACAACTTGCATGAAGAACTGAAAGCGAGATTATGCCTATTAAAGGGCATAAACTGGCTTGGGATCTATTTTTCACCCGAGAAGGTCCGTTTAACGGACACTAATATCCGTTTAACGGACATGCACTGGGCTAGGGGCTCTTTTTCACCCGAGAAGGTCCGTTTAACGGACCTAAAGTCCATCTAATGGACATATATCACCCAAAACTTCCTCCAAAGCCTCTCCAATGGTTCCTACATCCATTATAACATCATATTCACTCATAATCTTCTGAAATTCACTTCTTCTATTGTAATATCACTCTCTAAACATTCAATTACCAATTTGAGTGCATTAGATTCCCAAAACTCAACTCAAATGACTCATAACATACACAAACTCTCATCATTCTCCATAGCTATCATGCTCATACCTCCTATGCACCATCATGATCTATAATGCTCATATCTCTTAACTCCAATACCCAAAATTTACATACTTTATAGCATTGGAAAGCTAAGAGGATAAACTACAACTTTCAATAAGACTACTTTGTCTAATACGCCCTAGATTGATACAGTTTTTCCCTTGAGTTCAAAACACAATGTCCACACCTATAAATTTTCAAAATGCAATATCTATTCATATCAATTCAGCTACTAAGTGCTTTTCATTAAACTCTTGAATCTCACTTCAAGTGGTTCATCCCCTACAACCTTTCCAATCTCTAGCATCCTATTCTAAAACAAACAACAATTCACAATCTTAACGAAGAAGAATATGGACATACACATTCCACTTCCACAATCATCATACTCAACCTTTAAAATAACATATTCATATACAAAAGGAAATCTTCAATTTCACTTTCTCATTACTAAGCAAAATAAATTTTTGAAGAAGCTTTATTTACATATCAATATACATATCACAAACTTAAAACAAATACAAATGGATGCTCAATGCTTGGCATACTTAATAAGCTATACAAAAGTGTTCGAACTAGCTTAATACGAAAGCTAACTATCTCGGAGTTATCCAATTGCCTTTGTCAAGGATCACTAATCTTCTTGTTCTGCACTTGAGGAGGGAAAATGATGGATTGAGCTACACAACTCAGTGGCTAATATAGTTATAGCCATTGGAGATGAGCCACACAATCAAACATATATGCATCTATTCATATAAGCATACTCATCTTATCTTGATCCAACAATGTGAGTTCAACATTCATAACTCATACATCAATACTTCATCACATAAAACATATTGGATGTAATTTATCATCAAAGCGTAATACACAAATGGCATCATACTTAACATATCAAAATGCAAATGCAAAACCAAATGGCTCGAGGGTTCCGTGGAACAAAATGGAGAAATCGAAGTTTACACCGTGAACGAAACGAGTCCACTTTTCGGATCTCATGGGCCACAAGCGAGCAGCCGAAAGAAGGCTTTATGTCAACGTACACGTGACTACAAAACGGTTCCTCTTTTGCCCAAACACAATCAAATCTCATGCTTCATTCAATCATTCACAATCTCATTTTCTCATGCTTTTTCTTATATAAAATGCCATGACTCAATTCAATGGCATAACATGATCATACACACAATTCAATTATTTTATCACAATGTCATGCATCATAATGAAATTTTCACTTCACAACATTTCAAGCAAGTCATTGTAACACACAATAGCACACACAAGGCATTTTTCTCATTACACAATAACTATAAATAAATTACCCACCTTACAACTCTTGAAAATCCAAACCCAATTGTACCCTTCCTCTTGCTCTTGAATAGGGTTTTCTTGATCTCCTAACATAACCAAAATTCTCCTATTCAATTTCAATTCAATAAAATCCCTAAAACTTCAAAACCACAACAAAATAAAATTAACACAAATCAAGCTCAAACCTAACCTACCCATAGCCCATCTAGGTTAGAAAATCCAAAACCTAGCTGAGAAATCCAAAAATCAAATGGGTTCTCTCAAATCTTCTTCTTCTAACACAAACCCCTTCACTCTCTACACAAAACCCCTTTCTCTCTCTAACTCCTTCTCTAACAAAGCAAGAAGAAAAGATAAACTTGCCTTGTCAAGCTTGATTTCTCCTTCTTTCTTCTTCCTTCCAAGCTTCTCTTGCACACTCTCACGAACTCTCTCTCTTCTCCTCTCTTCTTCCACGTTTTTCTCCTTCTTCTCTTCTTTCTCTACATTTCTCTCTCTTCTCTTTTGTTTTTCACGACAACTCTCTTCTTCTTCTTATTTCAAGAAAACATTTTAGTTGTCTTTCCCATTTTGCCCTTCATTTATCTTATCCTTCCCATTATGCCCTCCTTTTGTCTTTACAACTAACATCTTATACTTCTAACTTCTTAACTAATGATCATAGAAAAATTGAAGGAATTTGCTAACACTTCCTTCTAGAAAAATGCTCCTCATTGTCTTAATTTGCTAATGACACCAAAATCATTCAATTTGGTTCTAAAATCTGAAAGTTATATCCCAAACATTTTCAAACTATTCTTATGCTGAAACAATATTATGTGCTCAAATTCCATCCCGAAAATCAAAATTCTTAGGGACTGAACTAGAACTCGATTTCATCAGATAATTTGTATCCCTATTTCTCTAGTTTAATCCAAATTAAAAATCATCTCATTTAGATAACTAGAGAAGAAGTTATGGATAAAACATCGAATCATAGTCAGTGAACATCTTTCAACTACATTTTTTAGCTTTTAACTTCCAACATTTCACATATAAGAGTTCTAACTTCTAAGAAAAGTTTAGGGTCCAACAAAACTCAAGGTGAAAGGAGAAAAAACCTGGATTCTTGAGGAGTTTGTAGTTGGACTTGGTAGAATCTAAGAAAGAGATGGATTTGATTTCAGGCAGAGACAACAAGTTAAGTGCCATATCTAACCAAAATCTGTAGGAAAAAGGGTAAGCGCTAAGGATTGATGTTGGATTGCTATGTGTGGTCTCGGAGTTTATTTGACGAAAGCACAGACATGATGATGATCTGGTGGTAGATGTGAGAGATGCAAGGAAAGAGGAAGAAAAATCTAGAGAACATGAGAGAAATGAGACTGTAGTATAGAGGGGAAAATCGACATTAAACAAAAAAACAGCTGATTACTTAAAACGCTCCTATAGAGGATCTTGTCGAAAATAAGCTAGTTGGGTTGAATCAGCCAACCCAATCAGCTAATAACTAAACAACCCTAATAGCTTTTTTATAAAGTCAACAAGCTAAAATGAGTCAATCAGCTCTTCACCAAACAAGGCCAATGAATGGTTAAATGAATAAGGAATTATAGTATAAGTTATAAGAAAAGAGTAACTGAATAGAAGACATTAGCTACCTAAGTAAGATAAATTATATTAGAAACTTCAATTGATAGGTGTTTAGACAATATAGATAGCTTGTGCCTTAGTCCTTAGTTTTTCTTTTCCTTAACTTGGGATTAGAGGTCATTCCATCAAATTAAAGTGCCTTAAATATATTTGAATTTTAGTATCAGATGTTCTTCCACCTAAAATTTTCAATTTTGTAAGTAAGACATCATTAGAGTTATAGATAAAATTATTCCTCCCAAACATACAATATTGGCATTGAAACTTTAGAGTAGTTATTCACTGTTATATACTGGAAATTACCTAAAATTGCTTCTATATTGAAGATAAAATTAAGTTACAAGTTACTCTTTTTTTCGAGCTTTTTAGCTCCTATAAAATTTATTTTTTTTGTGAAATTGGCATGGAAAATTCACCTATTCCTTTCAATTTATTGTATAAGCCAATCTACCAAATGATATTTTGAAGATAAGAAGAAAAACTTTGCTCATCTAAGGTCTTTAAGTGATCTAATCAATGGTATCAAGTTAATCTAACCTTTAACAGGGGAGATTACATAGCTATTAAGTCTTCTCCTATAAGTAAGAAGAGATGTTGCAAAAGAAGAACAAATGGTTTACAGATTAAGGCTTTTGTTTATAGAGAGTGCAACAGTTGGTTAAGTTGGAGTTGTCAAATATCCTATACATTGTGGTAAGTCTTCTTTTGATAGCAAGTCATAATATGAATGAGACCTTTGAAATAGCCTACTTATACCACACTAATTTATGCCATAGGACTTTTATGGCCCTGATCCTTAGTAGATTTGTACAAGATTTGTTGGAGAAGTTACCAGATGAGTACCTCAACTTTTTGTCAAAGTTAGGGTTATAACTTGGGTAACATCTATTAAATCAGACAAAATCCTTTCATTAAACCATATTAATTATCTCTTATAACTTCTTTAACTATTGCATCATCTTGAATTAAGTCTTTAAAAGTTGAAAAGTCACTGAGTTCATATGATGTCCCAAGGTTGCTTTAAATATCAAACTAAAAACCATGTGGTAGAGTCATCACCAAGCTTGTTCTTGAACTCCAATCTAACTTGCTCATTCAGCTTAAGAATGTGAAGTATAATCCATGATGTATTAGCTTATAGACTGATGTTGTAGAAATTCTTCTTCCCTAAGTATTAATTATGAACTCATTTAATTCATAAGGCTTTTTTTTATCATTCTCCATACTCTTTTAATCATCAAATCCTTATTAATGAGTCTTATTGGAACAATCTTCAAACCACTTCCTCCTTAGATATACACATATCACTCCAATTCACCTTAGTAATAAATTTTCATGTGATATCTTTTAACCAGAAAAAGCGTTTGAGCATCCTATATCTGATCAAGCTTTTTAAAAACATTAGATGTGAGAATCAGTATACATGCATGAACTTGAGTATTGAATTTATAAGTTAGATTTTACATGAAAAGTATAAGCTTCTGTTATATTAGTTATTGATTCTTATTTATATCCTTTCAATTAAAGGAAGAAAATCTCTAAAAACTGGTCTTCTATATAAGATAGGTATGTCCAAACATGTAAAGGGGAGCTATATATGGTCTTGAGGCTTGTCATGTTAAAAAGCTAACTAGAAAGATTGTTTGCTCCTATTGAAACAAACACCTTACTCTTATCCTTGTTTATTGAAAAACTGGAAAGACCTTTAAAGGTTCTTATAGCCATCATTATTGCACTAATAGAGATAGGATCAACCCTTGAGAGAAGCAAAAAGTCAATGGCAGTTGGTAAGTTATAAATTTTCAGTTTTTTATATTTATTATGAAATTTGAATTTCCTTTCTTGACTTGTAATATGATCAAGAAGTCTTGTGAGTATTCAACACTCATTGTAAATAAGTATGGAGAGATGAGATCACTTAACCCCAATCCTTTTACACCTTTATTAAGTTTTGTTTGCTCAACATTCACTATGATGTTGTAAACGACTTAATTTTTCATGAAAGACCAAAGTCTCCCAAAATGTTCAATAAGAAGTTCCAATTGATGGAGATCAAAGGCTTTGTGAAAGCCAAATTTTATTGCATAAATCTTGAAAGGTTGTTTCTTATTATAATTTTAAAATTTTCTTGAGTTAATAGAATGTTATCCTTAATTTAACTGCCTTTAATGACTGCCCTCTTTGATGGATTAATGTGAGATTTCAACATATCTTTAAGTCTTACGACTAGGAGCTTTGCTAGAATTTTGTAAACACTTTTTTTTGAAAATTAAATGAATTATTTTTTCCAAATAAGGTAAGGAACTGCCTGGAAGTGTCTTAATTCAAAAGACTAACCATAAAAGATCAAAGAGGGTTGGAAATATGAAGTATTTAGAATATAACCATTGCTTCTTAGTGCACACGTGGCTTTCCCATAACCTACATATTATCCACTTATGTTTGAAGCTTAGAGTACAAACTCTTTGGATTGGCTCCTGTTCATCTTGGTCTACTAGTAATTTTTAATTCTTGCTCAAGCTTCCATGGTATTATTCTTTAGTCGTTTCCTAAACATATTGAGATTTAGGGTGTTAATCCTTTTTTGGCCTATTCTTTAGTCACCCATGAATGGTTGTTATGCCCTCGTAAAGATCCATTAAGATAAATGAGTTTTACGACTCCCCTCTTTGCTTGATACTTAATATAGAATTCTTCTGTAGCTAGAATATGTGAGATATTTGAATACAATTATATTTTATGATTCTTTGCATGACTTCATTGATTTCATATCTGAGTAAAGACCTAATTATTTACAGTTAATCATGCTTCTACTCTCTTCTTTCTTAGGCTCTATTTGATGCTATATAGGCCACTATTCTTCAATCAATTCCTATATTTCTTGTAATTTTAGGTCGGATTCTTTTTAAGTTCTCCATTTGAGCCATACTTAAAAGTTGAGTATTGTAATTTCTTCCTAATATTTTGGACTAAATTCTATGAATGGTATTAAGCTAATTTTTGATTAAAGTTCCTTGGTTATGTTCAAAAAATGTATACCTAAATGATTTTGCTTAGATAGTTAAGGCCTTAATTCGATTTGTATATAGAACTATAACTATGATGCAATTTTTTATTATCATTAGCTCCCTAAAGTTATAGTATATAGATCTATTAAGTGTTTGTTCTTCATAACTATAACTAAGATGTAATTTTTTATTATCATTAACTCCCTAAAGTTATAGTATATAAATCTATTAAGTGTTTGTACTTCATAATTTATGTTAAAAAATTATCAATAGTTCCTTTCTTTTCATAATTTATATATTGAGCAGCTTACTCCCGATCTAAACGTGGTGAGGTCACTGCTATTGTTGAATTTCTGAATTATTATCCATTCTAATGTTTCCTTCATGGTTTGAGGAAGATATTGCAAGTTGAACCTTACTAGTATACTTTTCCAAATGTTAAAAGAGTAATCGAAAGAGAACAATAGATGGTCTCTTATCTCAAGATGAGTTTGAAATAAGATGCATATGATAAAAACATTTTAAGACATCTTGTCCAACATAATAAGCCTATTTTTTTATAGCCATCCATAGTGTAAAAGATAATTTAAGGACATTATTCTTGAACCACACTAACTTATACCACTTAACTTCATGGGAGTTAAAGGAGAACAAAGTTGAGTATGAAGTGGTTATGAATTTGCTAAAAGGCCCCTTAAACTGAATGATTCTATCTACTTTAGATTAATTAGGGGAATAGTTTGGAAAGTGAAGTAAGAGGGTTTTAATAGGAGATAGGCCTAAAATCTCTTAGAGAAATAGGATTTGGTAACTTTGGTATAAGTCCAATAAAGGTCTTATTAAATTCCTTTAACATCTTGCCTTTTAAAAAAATCTAGAACAAATTTAATGACTATATGTTTGGTTTAGTTCTAAATCTTCTAAGAGAAGTAAACATTTATTCCATTAGGGATAGAGACTTTATTTGGCTTTATTAACCCTATTTTTTCCTTTATATTTCCTCATGGCTGCAATCTGGAATTCATTGACTAAATCATACATATCTTGATGATGATTTGAAGAGCCATCAAGATTCTTGGTCTACTTAAAGGAGGAAGATATCACTAGTCTGCTTAATTGATGGTGTTCGATAGTCATCTTATTTATTCCTAACTTTATTATTCACAATCTGAGAACCACCTATTATATCATTTTCAAAATCTTGTCTGTCTCTTGTAGCTGAATTTTAGTTTTGTTCTCCATTTCACTTATTTTATTGATTTCAAGCTATTTCTTTATCTCTTACTGCTGAATTTCAATTTCATTCTCCATTTTTATGTCGATGGATTCAATGTTTTCTATCATATTATCAAGTCCAAGACTATTATTCTTTTCATTGTTGATATTCTTTCCTCTTAAGAAGTTAAGTTCCATTAGCTTATAGTAATCTCCTCTTAGAAACTTCTTAGTTATTGGTATCCATTTTTTACCTTTTGAGATAAATCTGGTTTCTATTAACAAGAGATTGATGCATAATCTTCAAATAGCCTACATCCTCACCAAGCCTCATAAATGATATTAGTTTTGTTGGGTCTTGATGTATATTAACCACTAAAAAAATCCTTACATAGCTCACACATTTCATCTTAGTATTGCCTTCATTGCAAATTGGTTTCCCAATATAAATTGCCAAGTGATTGAGTCCTCTATTAGTCCAATATTCCAATAACATATTGTATATGTTAATCCATATGGAACCTGTTTATGCTTTAATTTTCTGAGATTAATGCCTTGTTTCCATTTTTAATGAAAGAGTGGTTTCTATTGTAGTTATAAGGACCAATTTCTAGGACTCTTTAGGCATTATATATAGAGTCAAATTTTAATAAAATTTTTTTTCTTATTTATTAGAACTTCATTCAAACCTAACTCCCTTCAGTGATTTTGTGCCTAAGCATTTCATTATAGGAAAATTTGGTCACTTATATAAAAAAGAATCAATTTGATTCCCATTTAGAAGAACATTTGCTAAGGACTTCCATTAGAAGAGTAAGAATTGTAACTACATATGAAGATTTAGGTGGAACAAAGTGAATTTTTTTTAAGGAGATAAGTCACCTAACACATGTCTCTAAAAAAGCTTAGAGGCTAATTGATCAGAGGGAATAGAGTCCTTGGGTTGAGAAGGAGAGGCTTCAAAAGGACTAAGAGATCTTGGAGTTAGTATGGTTTATTAAGTAGGAGTTGAAGAGATGAGTTTGCTGAGTGAGAATGAAACTGGTAGAGTGGCAGATATAAGAGGGGGAAACCATACAGATTATAGTTACTAGTTTGGTTAATTTTTTAGACATATTAATAAAGAAAGTAAATATTTAACAAGCTAATAAAATGTTTAAAATGTAGTTATTAAAAAATGAAAAGGAAAAAAAACAAGGAATTAATAAAACAACTAAACATGAACAATCACCAAGGATACGAGAGGATAAGTGTTGGACCCCCTACTTCTGGAGCCCAACATTCGGAATCATACTACTTGAACAAACACATTTCCTATAGGGTTATTTCCATGAACCCTTGTTAGCCATCATCCCATAAGGGTGGTGTGCCCACAACAGTCAAACATCAAAACAAACTTATTACTTCAACTCAACCATTTTAACAAAGAAGTCAATTGTAACGTACACAACCGAAACTACTTCAATCTATCATTTCATTACTAAAGCAAAAGAGTTTGACAGACTTTATTTACATATCAAAAGCGACACCGTTGGCTTAATACCAAAATACAAAATACACATGATACAATTGAATGCTTATGCTTAATATGATTTTAAATACTAAAAGTTGCTGAACTAACTTAATTACAAAAGTCTCTATTCTTGGTGTTTGCCAAACTTTGCAAGGATCAATGCTAATTTGCTTTTTCTTCACCTACGGAGTGGAAGGTAATGGGGTGAGCTACGAAGCTCAGTAGCTTATATATTTATAGCCATTGGCAATGAGCCATATAATTCAAGCACACACACATATAAATCAATGTAACAAAGTGTGTGTGTGTGTGTATATATATATATATATATATATATATATATCCCATTTAATCTAGCAATTTTATCATCCACAATTCAAGCTCAAAATTTCATAATTCGAATGTCATCACATAGAACATATCATGAAGATTCATCCATCAAAACAAAACACTCAAATATGCATCATACTTGGAAATTCAATTATGCAATCCATAAACAATTGGCTCGAGGGTTTCATGGGAACAGAATAAAGAAATCGAAGTTTGCACCATGAATAGAATGAGTACATTTTTAGAGCTCATATGCCACAAGTGGGCAGCCGGGAGAAGGCTCTTGTCAACGTGCACGTGACGAACAGAATGGTTCCACTCTCGCCCAAACAGAAGCACTTAATCATGCTCAAAAATCATTTCATCACGCTTTCATACTTTTCCTGCTCTTTCCTTTCTTTTCATTTATATAAAATGCCATGACATATTTCAAGGCATAACATGATCAAAATCACAATTCAATTATATCAAAATGTCATACATCTTTTAAGGCATGACATAAAACACATCATAATGCAATTTCCACATCACAACAATTCACAATTTAGCACATATTCACACATAAGATAATTAGCTCATATTACACAACAACTATAAACATATTACCTACCTAATTTGCTTGCAAAAATCTAAGTCAAGGTTGTCTTTCCCCTTGCCCTTGGGTAGAATTCTCTTATTTCCCTAAAACAAACCAAGTCTCATTCAATAGGAATCCAATTGGAAATCCCACCATGCAAAATCACTAAAATTGATTCTAGAATACTTAAACCTAAGCATTTTCTAAATCCATGAACTAAAATCCTTCCAAAAATCCAAAAGATTCAAAAAGATCTTACCTTGATTCTTCACCAAGTGAAGAGATCTTTGGCTCAAAGGGAATCTATTTTCTTCCTCTACCTTTTTTTCTTCTTGAACAGCTACAAAATCTCTTTTGAAGACTAAGAAAAATTAAACCCTAGCTCAACTCTCTTCTTTTCTCTCAAATTACCGAACTCTCTTACTCTTTCTTTCTCATTTTTGTTATTCTCCTCTTCTCCCCCTCAAATCACGTTTTTCTTTTTCATTTAAAAGCAAGACAAAACTTCTTCTTCCAATTATGCCCTTAATGGCTGAGAATTGTCCAATTTTCCCCTCCGTTTATGCCTTATGTCTTTTATGCTTAAGTGTCTTGCCAAAAATACCCTTGAACATTCTGACAAGGAAGATGACGAAATTTGATAACACTTTCTTCTAGAAAAATTTTCCCCATTTTCTTAAGTTTCTAATGATACCAAAAGCATTCAATTTGTTTCAGTAATCTAAAAGTATTGCCCCAAACATTTTTCGGACTGTTCTTATATTGAACAGTACACTATACACAACTTCCATCCAACAATTGAAAGTCTTAGAGACTGAATTAAATTTCTATTTCTTCATACAGTTTGTATATACATGTCTCTAGTTTATTTTGAAACAAGAATCATCTCATTCGGAGCACTACCAATCAAGATATCATCAAAATACTGAAGTATGTTTAGTAAAACATCCTATTCATACTCTTCCAACTGATACCCTTACTTTGATTCAAACAATCTTTTTCAAATCAACATCAAAATCCTTAATGTTCATGTAGAGGTAGAAAGAATTGTGTTAGAAATCTATTGGTCCGAGAATCACTTCGTTTGGAGGTCGAATAACAAGGTTATGGCCGAAAGAATCAAACATGATTTTTGCCCTCAATCATATTGCACCTGTCTTGGGACAATTGGCATAACTTTTACTAGAGATGTCGGATTAAGATTGTCTTTAGACAGTTTCAAAGAGGACTTTGACCAGAAGATGTAAAATGAACAGTGCCCAAAAGAAGTTTATGAATAGTGCACAGAAGATGCTTAACAATTGGCATAACTTTCTCTATAGGTATCAGATCAAGGTCGTTCTTAAACTATTTGAAAGAGGACTTCAAGATCTACAACTTTCATGCAGACCTTGAAGATAGATTCAGTTATCTAGAGGGTCAATATTAGACTAGAAGATTTAGAATAAACAGTACCCAAAAGAAGTTTATGAACAGTGCACAAAAGATGTTTCGGTCAACATAAGAAGAAGCAGAAGGTCAACCTAAGAAGAAGCAGAAGGTCAAAATAAGAAGAAGCAGAAGGTCAACCTAAGAGGAAGTAGAAGGTCAACCTAAGAAGAAGTAGAAGGTCAACCTAAGAAGAAACAGAAGGTCACCATAAGAAGAAGCAGAAGGTCAACCTAAGAAGAAGCAGAAGGTCAACATAAGAATAAGCAGAAGGTCAACCTAAGAAGAAGTTTCTTCCACTGGGTCTTCCTCTCATCCCCAAACATTCTAAGTCACTATCTACACTCTCCAGAGTACCTCAACTTATAAAGATCATAACTTTTTTTTTTAAATTTAAAGATCATAACTTTCGACTCCAATATCCAAAAATTTCATACTATACACCGTTGGAGAGCTAGAAGGATATGCTACAACTTTCTAGAAGATAACTTTGTCTAATTTAACCTAGATTAATACAGTTTTTCTCCTGAAATCAAAACACGAATTTTACCTATATGGAAGCCTTGAAATTTTGCACTGTGCAAACTTGGAATGTCCTGAGCATAACCATTCAACTACCAAATTGACTTCAATTAACTCTCAAATCTCAACTCATTTGACTCATCACATTCAACTACATCTGGTCAGTCATAATTCCTACTTTTCTTTTCCATAACATCTCACTTATATATATAACAACACTTCGTATTCAAAAATTTATCATCTCGAATTGATAACTTCCACAAGTATACCTAATTCCAACTTAACCTCATCCTTAATTAATTCATATCTCAACTTATCAGTCCTTCATACACAATTCATATTTCATTTATCATTAACTTACTACACATATTCAACTTCATTTTCGCTTTCAGTTTACTTCTAACTTTCACCTTAATTCTTCCCATTTCATAATCTCTTATCTACCAAAAACACCGAATCAAAAACATGAATCTATCTAAATTTCTCATTTAATAGTTCTAACTTCTAAGAAAAATTCGGGTTCAACAATAAGCTAGGAGAAGAAACTAGGAACAAGAAGCAACTAAAGACAAGATAAGTCCATCAGAAAGAAGAAAATAACTAGGAGTACAGAAATAACAATTGTGACAATCAAAAAAGAAAAAAAAGGAATTGAAAGTTGAAGGAAGAGTTAGGGAAAAGACTAAATCAACAAGGAGATACAGGTAACTTGGTGACTAGAGAGAAAGCAGAGCTTTTCATACTAGCCATGATTTTTGTTAAAATGCTCATCATTTTTTTCAAGAGGATAATTATGTTACACTATTATAAAAATGTATTCTTATATCTTGATTTGAGTAATTGTAGTTGTATTTTGAATATTCAAGTTTTGTAATGTCTAATTCTAATTTTCCTAATGTTATATGAATAACTAAATTTGACAAATAGTTTACATGCCATGTTAGTGTCTTTGGCATCTATTATTTTTTGTTGATAATCTTATTATCCTTGTACCACTATTTAAGTCTCCTTTGATTTGTGGCATAATTTGTATAAGGCAAACACTTATAAAATAAAAACCTTTTTAAAGTCTAAAGCACTTATTTAAACTATATATATATATATATATATATATATATATTATAGTAATAATAATAGTCATCATCATCATCAAAATGACCTTTCCAAGGTTCAAATAATAATATGGTTTATAAAAATAAAGTAAGAATTGGTGGATAACTTCTCTCAAACATTATGAAACTCAATTCAACATCACTTTAATTCAAATGTGAAAATTGATTACATTACCACCTCATAGCTTCATCAAATAAAAATAACTTTCTAAATAATTCAATTCACTAAACCTAATTTTAATTATTAACAACATTAGAAATACTCAGTTCACCTTTGGAAGAAGTAATCTTAATGATAAGGCCCAAAATATATATATTCTAAATCAAATATGAACCATGTAATTTTTTCAAAATTAGCACATCATAACTCTTATCATTATCATGGTGACATAAACACAAGAAAATTAATTACAACCTATTAAATATATAATTTTATACATTGCTTGTATTAATTTCCATGAAAAGAGTTTGGCTTTTTTCTTGCCTTTGTATGCTTGTGCTTTGCCTTAATTTCTAGGTGTTATTGTTCTTATTGTTGACTGGGTTTTTGGGTGTTTCTTCCTGTGCTGCAGCGTTCTCTTTATTTTTGTGGTCGCCCTGAGGCTCTACTAGTTTAGCTTTTTAAGCTTCGTTTGCAAACGTTTATGTACATATTTTTTTAATAGCTTAATTTACTTTACTGATTTACCAAAAAAAAATTTCCATGAAAAGAACATTTATTAACTTCAAAAGAGATTATTCCAACTTTATAATTGATCAAAGGAGCTTTTTAAAAAAGACCAAATGTAAGAAGTCATGTTATAAAAGTTATTATATTAGTGATATTTTAAAAAGTAATAAGGGATATACTATTAGTTAATTCTATCCAATACAATTCAAAATAAGTGTAGCAAATAGGTCATATACAATGATAAAGTAATCATGTACAAATAATATATCCAATAAGATTAGGACATATATAGCTAGATTGGCTTAAAAGCTACAAAACTCTTTTGGCTATTTTGACTATGCCTTATTTATGATTGACTAGTGCTTTTACTTATAGACCTTCAAGAGCATATGCTTATGTTATGCCTATACAGTTTGTATTTTTTATAAGTGATCTTGCTTTCCCCGTCTAGTTTCTCTATATAGGTTTTACTCTTTTCCTGATTCTCTTCTTCTTGTATTCTTTATGCCTTATAACCTTCTTTTTGTAAAATAGTGCTTTAAGTTCTACTCCAAGAGAATGATTTAGTGTAGGCTAACGATGCTCACCTAAAGTAAGATAAAGTTGATGGACTTATGTACTAAGAAATTTCTATTTAAAAATTTATGTAAACATTCTTCTAATTTTCCTCTATCATGGATTATTGTTAAACCGTTCACGCTTCCTATTCTGATACCATAATAAAAAAAAAGAGATAACGGAGGAAGAAGGAAGTTCTGTTATCGATTAAACTTTTGGTGTTTTTCCTCACACGTACAAAAAGGAAGCTAAGAGAATAAATAGCATAAAAAAAACTTAAGCTAGGTGAAACCCTAGGTGCTGCAACTATAGTAATTACGACTGCACCATCATCCTTTTGACTCCTTTTCTCCTTATACTTCCGCTTTTGGACACTTACACTATTAGTTTTTATAATCCCAAAGACTTCTGTAACTTATTTTTTCTATTTGTCATAAATCATCTCCATTAATAAGATATAAAAGATTAAAGAAATAATAATAATCATCATCATCATACCCCGAAAAAATCACACATTAAGCAGGGTCTGGAGGGGCCGGATAGTACGCAGCCTTATCCCTACAAAGTAGAGAGGTTGTTTCCAGATTGGCCCACATGTATATGAGACATGATAACAAAGATGTAGGGTACCAGTGATAAATCAGTAAAGAAGGGTAAAACCTTGAAATACATTGAAATATCTATACCTGATGTGGCCATAATCCGCTATTATCTTTCACCTTGCCAAGCCCAGCGTCTCCCGTTGCCACCTGCGTGCTGCGTCCTCCCTGGTCCATGCCCTGAGTGTGCGGCAAGTCGATGGTGTTACTCATCCAGCGTCGGAATCTCCCCAAAGACCTGAAAAAAAGTGCCCTATGGCAAGTCGTTTACCCTTATCCTATCACGCCAGACTGTTTTAATCTGAGCCACTACGGCAGGGAGGGCCAACTCTGATAGACCTCTCTTGATCACCTCCCTCCATGTCTTATAAGGCCTCCCTCTCTTCCGCCTATATTCATGAAGGGTAATTCTCTCGCCACGCCTAACCGGAGCATCACAAGGCATCCTGCTCACATGCCCAAACCAACGAAGCCTCTTTTCTCGCATCTTGTCCCCAATACTAGCTACCTGTAGCCTGACCCTTACTACCCTATTGCGCACCCTATCTCGTTGGGTAATATCGCATATCCACCTAAGCATGCACATTTCTGCTACTAACAACTGTTGCATATGTCTACGCTTAGTAGACCAGCACTCAGCCCCATATAATATAATTGGCCGAATCACTATTCTATAAAACTTCCCTTTCGCTGCGTTTGGTTAGCGTCTCTGGTAGCTGGAGATGGAACAGGACGAGACGGAACAAAAATTGGAGACAGATAGCTGTTTGGTTGATGGTGGAAAGAACAGAGAATCTTGTCTCCGTCTCCAGGACAGATGTGTTTGGTTGTAGGGGACAGAGACAGAAAATAGTGCAAAT
>JAOSBM010000009.1:12025206-12036342 GCA_027568955.1 Erythroxylum tenue | reverse complement strand
TGACGTAATAATTATGCAATAATTATATTTAATTATATATAATATTAAAAATATTTAAAAATGCAAAAAATAAAAAATAAAAAAATTAATTTTCTGACCGGTCAGATCGGACCGGTCCGACCGGTCAAAACTGGTCAAATTGACCGATTTTGACCGGTTCATGCCGGTTCAATTGAAGACCGATTTTAAGAGGTTAACCGGACCGGACTGTCGACCGGTCACCGGTCGGACTGGTCGGACCGGACTGCTGACCGGTCGGACCGGCCGGTCCGGTCCGGGTTTGAAAATCATGATCGACAACGTAACGGAGATGGAATTTTTTCTTTTGATTGTTGAAAACACGCTTCTCAAAATGAGAGAAGTGTATTTTCTAGTTTCCAAAAAATTAGAGATGAAAATTTGGAAACCTATTAAAAGTAGTTTTCTAATTTCTTAGAAAATTGAAAAAATAGAAAACACGCTTTTCTTGAAAAATTGATCTATTTTTTTATTAATAAACATGTTTTCTAATTGTTTTCTATTTTATGAAAAAAAATTTCTAAAAAACTAGAAAATTTTCAGAAAGTAAACGCACCCTTAACCTTCTGCAGACTTGCCAAGAGCTCCCGAATAACTCATGCTTAGATTTTTATGGAGTTGCACATAGAAAAAAAGTACTGTTTATAGGAGGCTCTGTTGACCTAAGACTTAGCAGTTGGCATACAATTCTCGCATTAATGTTTGGGTACTCTACACAGAAATGGAGTAAACTCTTCATCTCTTCACCTCTATAATCTTCAACGCGGGCTTTCATTAAATATCCGTGTTGTCTAAGTCTTATTTTTCTGAAAGGTTACGTGCCAAACTCTAAATCCAATGGACTCTAAGGAGGAAGTTCAGATCTTCTGTTTAGTTTTATGGTGTCTTATTGTGTCTAGTAAATCTCAACCATTCATTTATACGGGCCCCACGTTAATTTATATGGGGCTTACACAAGACCCGCATAAATTAATGACTGAGATTTACTGGACACAATAAAACACAATAAAATTGGACAGAGAATCTTCTTCCCCAAGGAGGTGCTTTTCAGGGAACTCGCTAGAGCCGGCTGTAAAGACAAGAGAAATTGAGAAGGGCATTCTATGTAATAATCTCCAACTGCAAGGTTGTTGTATAATGCTAATCATATATAAGCGTCTACGCCTTCCATTTTACACTACACAATAAGAACACAACCTTCTGCTATTAACTATGGTACTGAGAATAAAAATGTTCTCGCGCACAGCTTTCTTCAAAACCCTCTTTTTCTTCTTCTTTAGGATTCTCTTCAAACAATTTAAGCGTGCAAAAGGTCCGCATAGAAGTCTTAGCAATGCGAATGTTGGTCAGAGTAAACATCAGAAGTACCCTTCCCTTGCCAACAGGTCAGACCTGTCAAACAAAACCTTGGTTTTCAATGTGGAAGGAGCTTTGCTGCGATCCTCCTCTATGTTCCCTTACTTCATGCTAGTGGCCTTTGAAGCCGGAAGCATCTTAAGGGCTCTAGTTCTCTTTCTTCTGTACCCTGTTATTTGTTTAGTTGGTGTAGGATTGGGTTTAAAGATTATGGTTTTTGTATGCTTTTTTGGGATAAGAAAAGACAACTTTAGAGTTGGAAGAGCAGTTCTGCCCAAATTTTTCTTGGAGGATGTTGGGTTGGAGGCATTTGAGGTGATCAAAAGAGGTGGGAAGAAGGTGGCAGTCAGTGACTTTCCTCAACCAATGATTGAGAGTTTCTTACGAGAGTATTTCGAGATTGACTTTGTTGTTGGGAGAGGATTAAAGTCATTTCATGGTTATTTTGTGGGGTTTATGAATCAGGGAAAGGAGGAGATGGTTACTTTGGAGGAACTACTTGCAGACCAAAAGTTACTTAGCCGTGATGTCATTGGCATAACAGCCTTCGACAGGTCCGCTGAACATCAGTTGTTCTCTTATTGCAAGGTGAGTTATTTACGAGCTTTTGTCAACGTCTTGATACCCAATAAAATTTTTTCAAGAAGTAAATTGAAATAACAGTCATGTCTGACTTAATATCTACTGTGTCAACAGGAGATTTACTTGGTCGGAAGATCAGACAAGAGAAGCTGGCAATGTCTACCTAGAGACAAATACCCACAACCACTTATTTTTCATGACGGCAGGCTCGCAGTAAGACCAACCCCGCTCCCCCTTCTGGCTTTGTTCATGTGGCTACCTTTTGGTTTTGCCCTTTCCCTAATCAGAGGCTTTGTTGCTTTGACTCTTCCCTACGATATTTCTGTTCCTCTGTTGGCGTCCTTCGGGCTGCGAGTCGGTATGTCACAGCCTAACACTATAAGCTCAAAGGCTCTTTCAGGACAAGATGGTCATGAAAAACCAACAAAGGGTTTACTTTATGTTTGTAATCATAGGACCTTGCTGGACCCTCTTTACCTGTCTTTCACATTAAAGAAGAATTTCACTGCTGTCACATACAGCCTCAGCAAAGTGTCAGAGATGCTTTCACCAATCAAGACCGTCAGATTGACTCGCAATCGTGATCAAGATGGAAAAATGATGGAAGAGTTATTAAGTCAAGGTGATCTTGTGGTTTGCCCAGAGGGGACAACCTGCAGAGAACCATACCTATTGAGATTTAGCCCTTTGTTCTCAGAGATGAGTGATGACATAATTCCTGTTGCTCTAGAAGCTCATGTAAGTATGTTCTATGGGACAACTGCCGGTGGGCTCAAGTGCTTAGACCCACTTTTCTTCCTCATGAACCCTCTGCCAACTTACACAATCAAAGTGCTGGAAGGTGTATCAGGACTGACAAAAAACCCTGATGATGATCAAAAATCAAGGTTTGACATTGCCAATCATGTACAAAGTGAGATCAGTAAGGCACTAGGATTTGAGTGCACCAAGCTGACGAGAAGAGACAAATACTTGATTTTGGCCGGTAATGAAGGTATAACTGGTTCAACTAACAAATCCTCAACACTTGAAGGTGCAACGGCAAAGAGTTCGAGAAATTGGACCTTTGATGGACGACATGTTCGTTAGTTTTTGGAGTTTCCAGGCAGAGAATCTATAGCTTCTATTCAAGGCCTTCATTCCTTCCAAACGATTAGGATACTAGTTTTTATTGATAAGTTGTAACAGAAGTTAGTTTCCTAAAGAAAATTAATACTGCTCCACGATGATTGAGCTGTATATATGTATAATGTATTGTAGTAAGACTTACACATGGTATAATTATATGTCTTTATAACATCAGAAAGCATAAAACTGTTGACATGTATTTTATGATCAATTAGCTTATACCACATATCAGCACATGAATGTGCCCAGTTTAATTATGTAATAGAGATGATTTATTACTTTAGAAATGGAGGGTCGAAGTAAAATAATTTCATATCGTCCTTAATATGTCAATCCCTTACTAGCATCAATATACACTTTGTAATTCTTATTACATCTTAAATACTATGTTCCAAGATTCTCAATCAAGCCGGCAAAAAGATACCAAACAGTCAATTATTGTACTGGCAGGAGTGGTTCTCATCTTATAAATTCACTATCAAACACTTAAAAAGTCGTCACAATATCCTAGCTGATTATCTCTCTCAACCTTCGAAACCACTCTTATACTTCTCCTCTATATTGAAACTCTCTATTCCACTTTATTGACTTATGGAGTTTCCTAGTTTTGCTCGATACAGAAAGGAGTTTCCTCCTGAATTCACCCTAACTCCTACTTGTGTTGTGTATCATGCTACTTGCCTTTTTCTTCATGTGCCCTAATCGTTTACACCAATGAGATGGAATGAATCTTAGACTTCAACTGGACTTAGAGTTTAAAAAGTGCTTGCCAAAAAGAAATCTTGGATCTTCTCCACATTTGATACGAGTGCCACAATATCATCGATTGCACCACCATTTTTACTCGGGGAAAGTAGCAGTAGCATCTTCATTTAATTCATGATGTTAATCTAAACATAACCAAGAGTTGCAAGTGGACCATGAGATAATAAAATAGAAACTCAATCTTGCTTTCCCGGATTTACATATGTTGCTTCTTTTTTAAAAATCTTTTCCATGTCCCTTCCGGTCTTTCACTCTCTCGTTTCTTTTCTGACGTACTACTTCTCTGTGAGTCCAGATCTTTTATCTAATATTATGATGTCTTATTGTGTCCAATAAATTTTAACTATTTATTTATGTAGGGCTCACATAAATTTAGCGTGAGTTTTATAAAATAAATGACTAAGATTTTATAAAACAGAATAATATTAGACAAAAAAAAATTTGGACTCTTTCTTCGTATGTATCACATCATTCTTCATTAGGCAGGAGAATGATTCGATTCTTTACTACTTAATGTTATCGAGAAAAAAAAGTGATGAACAATTCAAGGTTTGACTCTGATTGAGGATCGGGAAAGTTAGGATAGCGACGTTTGATCTTGATATTTGTACTATATCTTCCTGTGCTGAACGTTTTTCTAGGAACTTGAAGTATTTTTAAAAAAGTTCAGATCCACTGTCCAATATTACTCTGTCTTATTTTATCTCGTGAAATCTCAGCCATTTATTTTGTGGGACTCACGTGGAACCCATACAAGACTCACATAAATAAATGACTAAAATTTATTGGACACAATAAGACACCATAATATTAAACAGAGGATCTGGACTCTTTTTAAAATGGCATACGAAGCCTAATTAATACACTCTTATAATTATTCAAGCATTAACGAACTTTTTGGCTTTTACCCAACTTAAATGATTTTTTTAAAAAAGTTGGATGTTAGTTTTAATTTATTACGGGATTATGGAAAAGGCAAAAATTCAGGACAAAAAGCAACTCTCCCCAAAACCAAAAGTGTTCCAGAAAGTTGGGAGAACCGATCGAATTGGTAATCGGCATTTACTCTAACTCGTTACCTTATTAATTTATTTATTGAGTGGCATATTTCCGAACTTCTGGAAAAAGTAAAATCAACAGATGCATTTTCTTATACATGATGTAGCATTAAATCAAAAAACAAGGACAAGTGCACTAGGAGTAGGATCGGCTTGTTGTTCTTGTTAATTAATTGGCTTTTAGTTAATGTGGAAACAAGTCGCTAATAAGTATTTATGGAGCAAACACAAATTTCTTCGTTGCTTTGATTATCTAACACCGCCCATTTTGAGAACAAGTATGAAAGAGTGGAACTTTCAAAAAAAAAACTAAGTATGAAAGAGTGGAACTTTCAAATAAAAACTAAGTATGAAAGAGTGGAAGAAGGTTGACACGTTCTACGTTTTATCGTTTGCTTTAATTGTTTTGTGCCAAAAGTCCAGCTTAGAGGGAGCCTTAAACAAGTCTCAAGTTTTACATACGACTTCAGAGATTGGTAAATAAATAAATAAACAAAACACAACTACTAAATGCACCGTGCACAGTTTTTTTTTTTTTTTGAAACAAATTCAATATCAATAGCATGAATCAGAGAGGTAAGGGAAAATCTCAACTACAACGGCTAGCATATAAATGTGAGACCCTTGTCAAGGTATGAGCCTCAACATTGACTTGCCGACGAATCCAACAGACCTTGATTTCAGGTCTAATGCTTAATAATTGTTTACATTCCAAAATGACTCTATCAAATTCAGTCCAGTTATCATGAACACTATTAATAGCAGAAACTAGTTTTTGGGCATCGGAGTAAAAAGTCCCTCGAACATGACAAAGAGGTAAGACCCAAGTTAACGCTTCCCGCAACGCCACAGCTTCAACCACATCGGAACTACAACGCCCTACAAAATGACCATAAACTGCTCTCACGAAGTTTCCTTCCCCATCTTGACATACAGCCCCATATCCATATAGACATCGGTCCATAAAAGTTGCACCATCAACAAAGCACAGCCAACAAGTTGAGCCTCATCGCTCAGCCCTTCCACTACCCCCCGCTCCTCCACTGGGCAATCAAAACGAGATGCTTTTACTTCAGCCCTTTGTTGACCGACTGAAATGAACTCATCCACTTTTGTCACTTGGGCACGTATGAGTTGGTTAACACAAAGGGTTCAGGATCAAATATGAAAGTGAATAAAGGAAGGAAACAAGATAAATATCTGTTTTGCTTTTCATAACTTCGAATAAACTTTTCGATGTCTAAATCTTCGTATTTTCATAATGACCTTTACGAAAGTCGATTAATCGAATGACGTTAATGTCTTTTTGCAATTTTCTTAATGTGTGAACCTCTTAACGAATTAGAAAATATGAATATTCACATCTTATTTCAACAGAAGCAGGAAACCTTAACCTTATATATATAACATCTGTGTTGGGTCTCTCCATCACAGGCCAATGCGTGTCTGGCCCATATTGATTATGGTCAATGTTTTTCACTAGACTTTGTCCCATTAAACTATATTCTTTATCGGGCTACTTTATTATTTTTATCTGGATCAAATTCGATTCACTTAACCGTAAATTTATTAAAATCATAAAAACGTAATTAATTGTTGTCCAACCTTAGCAAAATTACTAACATTCTCTCTCTTGGACAATAATTAATTATAATAGTTGTAGCAATTATAAAACTAGCACAACAATGGCTAAGTCAAATCACTGTATAGGTCAACCAAGTTTAAAAAACAATTTGATTCAAAAATAATGAAAGTCTATCATTTCGTCCCGTAAAGCTTTCAATATCAAAAAATATCAAATGCATGTGTCATGTGTGACATAGATCCAATACAATCACACATAAATAATACATCACTAACATGGATGAGAAAATGGAATGTGACAAACTAAGATAATACCTGTATGATCTAAAATGTGTCATCTTTCCGTTTGTAGGTCTCAATTTCCCTAAACTTTATGTTAAACTACAATAGAGAAATATGTTTTCTCTCACTGAATGCTAAACTACAATTGAGAAAACCCTTATGGGATTAAACACTTATACCCCCTATGTCATATCAAATTTATGGATTTATATTGTAGCACCCCACTCTCGCAAGACACGTACCCAATATCCTGAGTGATATCCGGGTCCGTACCCCACGAGGGTGGCATGCTTGCACACTCAGTCAATAAAATCTCATTACAAAAATTTTATTTCCTTTTCATTATAAAACAATGCACACTTTTGCGAAAAATCAATATTCAAATCGGGTCCGTTTTATTCATAACTTTTTCAATCACATTTAAAATAATTGCACTCTAGATCAATTTCATTTACAAACCTTTCCATTTTGGAAAGTTATTACAAAATAGAATTGATTAATACACATGATACAAAAATTTCATAATACATTCTTTCATACAAAAATTAATGAAAATAATTATGCAGACGCGAACTGATCCCGACATCTACCTCTTACTCGAATGCAGTGGCTAGACTCCAATCTGATTAACTGGAGGTCTTCTCTAAGCCTAAAAAATATTGCAAAATTTGGGTGAGCTTTGCAAACTCATTGAGTGATCATCATTGATGGCTCACTTAATCACATAACACATATTACATTCAGCAGTCATTCAAACGATTTAAATCATGCAAATCATACGCATATGCAATGCTCATGAGACCCACTTTCAGTTATTACTTTGTTGTGACCGAGTGCCTATAACTGTCCCGTATCTATTGTGGATACCGAGCTCATTAATAACTGTCTCGTATCCGTTAGGGATACCAGGCTCATTTTACATAGTGAGCCTTTGGCTCTTAATCACTTTCTAAGCTCTAGGTTCTTTTTCACTGTCTGAGCTTTAAGCTTTTTTTCGGTGACTACTCTGGTCACAACTGTCTTTATCTTTCATAATTCATGTAATGAAATGCATCAATCACATATGATCAGTTATTCACTTTCACTTATCATCGGACCTTAGTTCGACATTCAACATTAAAGTTGAGAATCACTTTTCATTCATATGCGGAAGTTTAATAATCAAATTATGTATCACTTATTTCATCAAATTCACATACAAGTAACACTTCGATATCTTCACGTTTAGCAAACTCCTCGGACATTCATTGTCCGAAATCAGAACAATCACATTCATAATCACAAAATTCATAATATAAACAAATAAACAATAAAGTAAAATCATCTAGGTCTACTCACAGTACGCTCTAGATTAGCATTTGCTTCCAATTTTGGAAACATTTGAATGCGGAAGTTTATCCTGCACATCCAAAATTATGCAATACACACATTGTACACACATTAATAATTGAACAATTATAAATATTCGTTTTTTGCAAAAATATGGAATATGTACAATGCATGCTCAATGATAATTCCAGGTATCTTTCTATTATTATCGTCTCATTATCAATCATATTTCAAAACTCACCTAAGTATAATTTGTACTTAGGTTTTTACCTCAATAAAACTATTAGAATCAAAATTCATAATTCAATTACTCGTCATTTCATTTCTAACATTATTAGCTCTCACAGTATCCAAATCTCATTCACTTTTATTTAATACCCATTACTCATTTCCTTTGAATCACAACTACAATCATATGAACCTCTCCATTTCCATTATACACATGTCTTTGGTACTTTAATACCAATCATTCATTCACTAATGTTATTTTAACATTAAAAGATTATATAATATCCAAACTCTCATTCTTTCTTTCAACATCTCCCAAAATTCCAAACCTTCGGGTCTATTTTCTATGAACATTATGATTAGGAAAATGAAGTAATTTGGTAACAATTTCTTCTAGGAAAGTGTTCCCCATTATCTTAAGTTTCTAATGACCCCAAGATCATTCAATTTGGTTCAGTACGCCAAAAGCTATACTCCAAATAATTTGGATTGTTCTTAAACTGAAACAGTATTATGTACTTGGCTTCTATTCAGAAACTTGAAATTCTTAGAGATAGAATTAAGATTCGATCTCTTTATACAATTTGTAACCCCATATTTCTTTTCTACTCCAATTCAAGAATTATCTCATTTGGAAATCTACAGATCAAGATATAACCGAAATCCCCAAGTATGTTCAGTGAAATCTTACCAGTTCATACTATCCCAACAGGTTCCCTCACCTTCATTTAATCAATCTTTTCTAAATCAATTCAGAATGCTACCATTTTTTTTATGGAGAGGTAGAATAATGTGTTAGGAACGTATTGGTTCAAGAATCAAGTCATTTGGAGGTCTAGAGAATAAGTTATGGTCGAAAGAAGCAAGACTGTTCAGTTTGCAAAAGGCTTTCGGGTGTGACAGATAAGGTCAAAAATGCTAGACTATTTGTAAACACACTCAGTCAGAATGTCCCATTTTACACTTGATCTCTCTCAATTGATTTCATATTGCTATGATTTTTGGTGGAGAGGTAGAGCAATGTGTCACGTGTCCAATGGTTCAAGTCTCATGTCATTTGGAGGTCGGACGAAGGAGATATAGCCAAAATATTGAAGGATGTTCGTCAACCTCCAACCTTCAAAGTCGGGTTCGTCTGAACTCATGATCATCTGCGATCGTTTGGTCTCGCGATCGCTCGCGATCATCTACCATTGTCTGCACTCGCGATCATTTGTGATCGTCTGCGATTGTTCGGACAATAGCGGCTTTCCTAGTCGCACCCCCTCTCTTTAAATCTCCATAACTTTCAATCCAGAACTCCAAAAATTTCAAACTTTATATCAATAAAAAGCTAAAAGAAAGATCTACAACTACTTTCCAACTCTAAATTCATTCTTTTGGTCATCTCTGAAAACCCTTACATATTTACGTATATGCATACATTCTCAATGAAGAGAGTCAGAGCCTTCATTTCTGTTTTCTTCAAAATGTTTCTGCACCTAGTTATACATATTTTCCACTACACTCATTCAGTTCCATCAACTCTTCCATTTCGTCTTAACTCATCTCTATATCATAAATTTATCTTTTAACATATTAATCATCGAATATGCAAACACAACACATATGACATACCTAAAATTTTCTCATTCACTTTTCAACAAATATGTATATCACTATTTCCTAACCATTTAATAGTGAGCTAACGTGATGCATGCTTCATCTTATACAGAAATAAAGAACCATAACAAGCTTACTTGTTTTGTTGGACCCTGTTTCCGAAGTCCAACATTCGGAATCATAAAAACATGGCGGACTCATTACTCATAACTTAGGGAGCAAAAATTGGGAAAGTTCTAATTGGAATTTCAGATCGGCTTCTTCAGTACATTTATTCCCCATTGTCTTAAGTTTCTAACGCCACCTAAAACACTCAATTTGGTTCAGAAATAAAGAAGTTATGGCTAAAACACTTTCGGCTCATACTAATCCGAGACTAAAAACTATCACCAAATTTGCTTCAGAAAATGAAAATCTTAGGGGCTGAATTGAAATTTGATTCCTTCAGAACATTTGTAGACCCATGTCTCTAGTTTAATTTGAAACAAGAATCAACTCAATTGGAGGTCTACAGATCAAGATATCTCCAAATTACTGAAGCATGTTCAGAAAAATATTCAAATCATATTCTTTTAACCGATCCTCTCACTTTGATTTAATCCATATTTTTCAAATTAATACCAAAAGCTATAAATTTTTATGGAGAGGTATAGGAATGTCTTAGAAATCCAACGCTTCAAAAATCAGGTCAATCAGAGGTCAGACGAGAAAGTTATGACCAAAAGAATAAAAACAGGTTGAATCAGGGGAGAAAAACAAGAATCGGCAGCGTCGCGTGCGCTCGCGAGGGCCAGCCACCCGGGGTGGTTTTTCATTTCGACATCCCAATTTCCACAATTCATAACTTATGACTTAGAACTCCAAAATTTGCAAACTTGGTATCACTGGAAAGATAAAAGAAAGCTCTATAACTTTCATGAAGGACTTGAAAATAATTTCGGTCTCTACAAAGGTCAAAAGTTCACGACAAAGTGACTGTTCGTTAATTTCACCATAAACAACATCAGAACTTCTAAACATCATAACTTTCTACTCCATTGTCCAAAAATTTCATACTTTATATCAACAGAAAGCTAAAAAGATAATCTACAACTTTCATGAAGACAACTTTGACTAATTATATCTAGATCGATACAGTTTTTCCGTTAAAGTTTCTGAACACCATTCCTACACCTAGGAAGGTTTACCAACACAAAGACTTCTC
>JAOSBM010000009.1:11965071-11975369 GCA_027568955.1 Erythroxylum tenue | reverse complement strand
TTAGATGGGAGATTGTCTTATTCGATTGGGCTGTTGATTGTTGGGCCTGGGCCTGGGCCTGGAAGTGCCGACCCAACCATAAGCCCCCTACTCCTCGAGTCTGATCAAGGAGAAGGGTCGAAGGAGTATGTTAAGCATTGTGTGGCTCGTTTATATGGCGACTCGTGATAAGGTCGGTCTATTGGAAATCAATGCTCCATGTGCAACTGCTCTCGCTTCTCGGATAGGAAACCGATCGGTGGACTCGTGCTAGGGCGGAGCGATCGATCGGTTCGCGCTATGTCAGGATGTCCGATCGGTTTGCAATATGCTAGGACGATCGACCGAGCATCGATGTCTAGTCATGACGCTAGGTCTAATTATTACTGAATGATACGTATCTTCTGGGCGCCGTTCAAAATTTGAAAAGAAACGCCTTTCTAATTGCCGCGCAGCTGTCGTGTGTTGTCATACATGTCCTTTCGACTGTCGCACCGTTCCGGGTCTTTAATGACCCTAATTTACCATTGCTAGGATTTTGCCACGTGTTCGACTCCGGCCTGGATTTCACCACGCGTCTAACGTCGATTGGTTCTCCCTTTCAGCTGATGCTATAAACTTTAGAAACGACCGTCTTCCTCTGTTTCCATTTCTGCATTTTCGATTCTCCAGTCTCTGCTTTCCTTACTTTTTGTTTGCAGTTAACGGAGTTTCACCGCTTACGCTCTCAATTTCAGTCACTAAACTAGGTACGTCCTTTTCCCTTTCTTCACCCTATAAATTTCTTTTCTGTAACCATGTCGTCGACTAGCCCTAGGGATGAGTCTGGGTTTAGGGATGCCGCGGAGAGTGTTCTCCGAATTGTTGGGCCACCAGAAGTAGGGGCAGAAATGGTAGAGACACCAGGGGCCAGCAGAAACGAAGTGTCAAAAATCAGGGGGAATGAAGGAGTTGGGATAAGTGCCCGGAAGGATGGGCAAGTCGTTGAAAAGCCGCCGGCTGACCCGTCGACGATGACTGAGAGGGAATTGAACCAATCGGTCTTAAAGAATAGTATCCCCACATCCTGGGGGCCCCGGCTGGCTTCTAAGAATGAGCGGATCCATAGCAATTCAGGGGGGTATTTTGTTGTTTCTGATAGCTTCTTCTCGGTTGGTGGTATGAGGCTTCCGTATGCCCCGATAATCGACGAGGTATGTCGCGTCTACGAATTGAGGCCGAGCCAACTTCCTCCGAACGGCTGGAGATTCATAAGCGGCCTGGCCCTGTTATGCCACTATTTCGGATGTCCCCCCTCGATCGGCATCCTGCGTCATTTTTTGAGGATGAACCAGAGCTCGGGTGCTGGGGCCGGGATTCCTCACTTTTAGTATAGGGATGCAAGCTATCGTCCTGCTGGGACAGCGTCCAAGGTCCAAGTTTGGAAAACAAAATATTTCTTCGTGAGGCCCCCAGGGTCTGCCTTTGAGTCTAGGCCATGGAGGTATCCCCTTGCCGAGCGGTAGAACGATCCCTCAAATCTGGTCCTTAGTAGAGAGGAATGGGAGGCGGTCGGCCGTATTAAGGCTCTCGGTCGATACGATTTCGATTGCCTTATTAGGGGGTATCGCGGGGGGGCATCGGCCGACTCCTTCTTAAACGACCCCCCGCCCCGAATAAGCGGGCTAGGAGAAGAAAATGCCCCTCCTGGTTGGCTCCTTGTAGTTTAATTTTTGCTGAACTTAATAAGTATCGGTTTCAGTTTCTAACCTGTTTCTTATATTTGTGCAGCTATGGCAAGGATCGGGGATTTCGGCGGGCCCTCCAGCTCCCCCAAGGGCCGGCGCAAAGCTGCTAAATCTTTAAAAACAAAGGAGCGAGGCAAGAAGGGAGAGGTCAGCTCGGATGTCTCTCAGCCTATTGCTCCCGAGTAGGGGGTCGTTCAGCCCACTGTCTCTGAGTCGTTCGCAGCACTTGTTCTGGTGGCCGTCCCCAAACAACCAGCGATGATGACCCGGTCGACGGATGAGGGCCTAATGGCCATAGAGGAGGAAGAGGAGGAGGAGGAACCGCCCCTCAAGAGGAGGAAAACTGTTCGTGTTATCGACCGATCGCCTTGCCCCTCGGGTAAAAGCAAGGGGAAGGAAAAGGAGGGGGAGAAAGGCAAAAGGAAAGAGCGGATGACTGGCTCTGGGAAGTGGGTGTCCACTATCTGTCTGGATGTAGCTGTGTCGATCGGGAATTTTGATGTGGCTCTTCATATTGCCGAGAGGATCGTCCCCCCTACGGATGAGAAACTTATAGATTCGTTGAACAATGAGGAGCTGTCGGTCCGCCTCGTCCGTAATTGTGTGAGGGATTTGGCGCTCGCCTTTGCGATGCGTCAACGTGTCGGGCAGCTGGATCGGGAAGTTCCCGATCTTCTTGAGCAGGTGAAAACTCTGAGGGCCGAACTCTCCGAGGCAAAGGAAGAAAGAGACTTGGCGCAGGCTCAACTTTCTTCTGTAGAGGAGGAGAAGAAATATTGGGAGGAAGACAGAGGCCTTTTAAGGGTTCAACTCGCTTCAGCTGAGGAGGAGAAGAGCCGGGTGGTCGCGGCTATGGACGAGCTGGAGGTAAAGTGTCGCGCATTGCAGCTCGATAACGAGGGTTTGAGGGGTGAGGTGCTTACTGCCCAGTCTAGGGCAAAGATGGCACAAGAGCTCCGATCCAAATTCCTTCAGGATTGGAACGAGGCGGTGGAGGTCAGGATGAGGGTTGAGAAGGAGCTGAGAAAGTTGCGAAGCTCCATAAAGGGAGAGAGAATCGCTGCGATCAAGCGATGGAAAGCGCGACATTTACAGGGGGAGTGCCACGAGTATGCTTGCGACTTTTCTCTTTCCGTCCTAAAGAACTGTCACAGCGTTTGCGCTCCTGAAGGGTCGGATCTTCCTTCCTTCGATGATTACGCCGAACAGATGATTCCCACCGATCTCGGCCTTTCTTTGGGAGAAATGAGGGAGATAGTAGAGAGAGAACGAGTGATGGTTCCGGATGAGGAATTAGACCTTAGCTCGGATGAGGAGGAAGGGCAATCTTGCGAGAGTGTTTCTCTGGTTCTTTCTGCAGACCCTGATCCCGCCTCGTCTGCTTCTCCGACCTCTCCTGGTGTTGACTCCTCTGTTGCTGTTTTCCTCCTGATCCTGCCTCAGCTATTATGCCGGCCTCCGAAGCTGCTTTGCCGACCTCCGAGGCCATTTCTCCTGAGCCAGTAGCTGGCTCTCCTTCCCCTACCGAAGGTCCCCTCTAACCTGGGCTGTAGGACCCTCAAGGCTCACCTGGTCGGGCTTGTGGCCAGGACAATTTTACAATGAAATGAAACCTTATTTTTACCTTCCGTTGTCTTATTTTTCATTGCTGCTTTCTTTACTTTGTAAATCAAGTTCGCTGCTTGGAATAGATAGAGAACGAACGGGTGTGCTCGATACACGTGGATCGATAGACCATGAGGTTTAGAGAATTACTTTGATCGATGAGAGGGAACTTGTCCGATCGTTCCAAGATCTTGTCTTGGCGACCTTGGTAGCAAGCGAGTGCGATCGGTGCAAGTCGATCGGTCGTAAGATTCGAAAGAATCGTAGTTGATTGAGGTTAGAGCGATTAGCCGATCGATATTGAGGCGAAGCGATCCAAGGTGTCGGTTCCTGGTATCGCCTGATTCTAAGGGTCTTGTCTTGGCAAACTAGTCGAACGATGTCGAGGCCTTGAGCGATCCAAGATCTTGTCCTGGGATCGCCTGGTTCCAAGATTTAGTGACTTGAGAACCTGGCCGAACGTTGTCGAAGTCGAGTGATCCAAGATTTTGGCTCTTGGCTAGCCGAGCGATGTCGAAGCCTTGAGCGATCCAAGATTTTGGGTCTTGGCATCGCCTGGTTCCAAGATTTAGTGACTTGAGAACCTGGCCGATCGTTGTCGAGCGATGTCAAGGCCTTGAGCGATCCAAGATTTTGGGTCTTGGCATCGCCTGGTTCCAAGATTTAGTGACTTGGAAACCTGGCCGACCATTGTCGAGCGATGTCGAGGCCTTGAGCGATCCAAGATTTTGGGTCTTAGCATCGCCTGGTTACAAGATTTAGTGACTTGGGAACCTGGCCGATCATTGTCGAGCGATGTCGAGGCCTTGAGCGATTCAGGATTTTGGGTCTTGGCATCGCCTGGTTCCAAGATTTAGTGACTTGAGAACCTGGCCGAACGTTGTCGATGTCGATCGGTATTGCTGACAGAGTCGGTAGAATGTTCACTCGCGAGCTCAATTTAAGGAGACTCTTTCTGCCAAATTTAAGCCCTTTATTGATAACGAAGAGGGCGTAGGCCGTTAAAAAACCTGAGTGGCAAGGCCAAGAAAAAGGTACCCACTACAAACGCGTAAGCGGTAATAAAGTTCAAGGTAAAGAAACAAGTAAAGCAAAGCTTATCTATTAATAAAATATCTTCAAGTTTCGGGAGCGCCAAGGCCTCAATAAAATCTTGCCGTTCTTGTCGAGTAGGATGTTTCCCCTGCCTGATCGAGCTTTCCAGGACGCTTCCCAGCCGCCTCGGCCCTCTTTAGGGCGTAGCCACCGATCTTTATGACGCTTGGTCTTACGTCGAGAGAACTTGCCAGGACTACCGCTCCATCAAGGTTCTTTGTTTCTGCCAAATAACATTCTCTAACGATTCTTTGCTGACCCCTTATAGTACCAGCCCCCTGAGGTGTTGGGAACTTCATCGCTTGATAGTAGGTGGAGACAACTGCTCTAAGGTCATTTTGGGTGGCTCTTCCAATTATTGCATTATAAGCTCCTCCGAATTTTACCACCAAGAATTCGACGTTCTTCTCTATTTGACATGGCCTTTGCCCGAACTTCACGTTTAGGAAAATTCGAGCGAATGGGTAGGCTGATGCTCCAGTTACCCCTTTGATTGGTCCTTCTATTGGCAGGAGTCGATCTTCGGGTATATCCATCTGTTTGAATGCATCGTAATAAAGCAGGTCGACCGAGTTGCTCGTGTCGATCATCACTCGTTTCACCTCATTGCCATCCATATTCAAGTTGACCACTAGCGCATCATCATGGGGACAGCTAATACCATTCAAGTTAGACTCGTCAAACACGATCGCGTCCTCATTTGGCTTCGTTTCTTTACTGAAAAATCCTGCCTGGCATACCTCTTTCTACCTTTAGCGGTCGACCCTCCTGCTGCATTACCCCCAAATATCATGTTAATGACCCTAACCGGTCGGTTATCCAGTTGTTCGGTGTTTCTGTCACCTCTCGCTCTGGACTGTTCTCTCGTATCGTGTCGGCCGTCTGTATTCCTGTTCTGCCTCCCCGCATCGTTTCTGTCGTTTTGTCTCCAAGGTTTTCGTCAATAGTCTGATCGATTTATTCTACCATCATTATCTTGATCGGTATTTCTTCCGTACCTCAAAAATCTACCTAGCCTTCCCCTTTGGATAAGGAGCTCGATCTCTCTCTTCAAGTCCCAACAATACGCCGTATCATGACTTACATCTCTGTGGAAGCGACAATATAAAGCAGGATCCCTCTTTTCGGGTGGAGCCCTCATCTTATTAGGTTCTCGGAGGGGTTCTCCTTTAGCTCTCATGATCTCTAATACTTCTGCATACCGCTTGTTGAGCGGGGTAAAGTATTCTCGTCGTTGATCCCTTCGATCGGTCGGCTTCCTCCAGCTCGACTGATCTTTCTGTCGCTTGTTTGACTCATCCGTTTTGTTATTTGGCGAGCGGTCATCTGCCCTGCGTTTGGTATTTTTCAGCACTTCCTCCAGCTGGATGTATTTGTCGGCTCGATTTCTTATTTCTTGTATGGACTTGGGCTGATCGAGGGCCAGTGACTTCTTGAACTCTTTATCCCTTGTGTTGCTCATAAGGGCGGCCAACATAGACGAACAGGTGAGGTCGGGTACTTCGACAGCTTCGCTGTTAAACCGAGTGATGAATTCCCGCAGACTTTCTCTCCTTCCTTGGATCAGTTGCATCACTTCCAAGGCGGTCTTCTGTGGCCGCTTACTTGTAGCGAACTGGTTGAGGAACATCAACTTAAAATCCTCAAAGCAAGTGATGCAATGCGAGGGTAGGCTGTTAAACCATCGTCGAGCTCCTTCCTGGAAAGCTGTACAGAAGGCCTTGCATTGAATGGCATCAGGGACGCAATGTAGGTTCATCATCGACTGGAAGTGTTGTAGGTAGTCTAGGGGATCGATCTTTCCAATATACTTTTCAGGCGTCAGTATTTTGGTACCGACCGCAGGGAGGCTATCCAGGATCGCCGGGATGAAAGAAGAGCTGTATTGTGTTGATGGCCGAGTCGGACGGGAATTCATGGCCATATTGATTCGATCGTCCACAATTTTTTCTAGGGCTTCTGCAGAATGGCGATCGGCCTGCATATCAGTCTGCCGAACGGGGATTGGTTGTTGGTTCGGCTGTGGTCGCCAGATTTAGCGAATCAATAGGTCAGCCGCTTCCTCTATCTGCCGTCGGGTGAGGGAAGTTTGTTGCAGTGCAGGCGGATTTGCGTCCAGGGGATGTTGGAAGTTGGGGTGCGAGTTAGTCTCAGCGTTATCCTCCAGGGTTATGCTTTGTTCCTCTTGATCTTGGTTTTGAGGCTGTGGCTGATCGTTTGGATGTGAAGATTGCGTATGGGATTCGTGATATGCAGGCGGGAGGGCGGCAGGCAATTGTAAACCTATCCGTTGTAGGGCAAGCGCCATTACGGCGGCTATATCAGGATTGGCTGCTGCCGCCTGACTGATCTGAGTGGTTCTAGACGTGGTGCTCAGACGCCCGGCCCCACGTTGGGCGCCAAATGGTTCAGTCTGATTTTGCTGGGGCTAGACGTCGTTGTTTTGATCCATGAAGTCGACTGGAGCTAGTTCTGAAATACCTGCAAAACAGTGAAGGCACGCCGGGGGTTGATTCCCGGAAGGCCCCTCCGACGCTCAAGTCAGTCTTTCTTGTGAGGGTTTTTTGTGATAGTAAACAATGAGAGGCAAGGCTTATTATCTCATACCTGTATCTTGGTGAAATAGTACCTTATATATGAAGCAACTGCTAGGTTTAGGTCTTCACGTAAGTCGTAGTGTTTGCATGGGAGATTGTCTTATTCAATTGGGCTGTTGATTGTTGGACCTGGGCCTGGGCCTGGAAGTACCGACCCAACTAGAGGGTAATTTAGTTTTAGAGATGATAATTCAGTAAGTAACTCGTGTTTTATTTTACTTTATGAGCAAAATAAATCAGCAAGATAAAATTGTGAAACTGATACGAAATATCTATAGAAAACTTATTCTACTAAATATGAAATGACTCAGATCTCTTCAACTAAATTTCAAATATCCATTAAGTCAACGTGACTTTTATTAAAAATAGGAATTTATATCCATAAGATTGCTACATCAATTCAATTCATTCAAAAAATCATGGGAAAAAAACTGACAGTTCCACCGGATTAAACAATAACATTTAGTCAATTTTACTTTTAAGGGATGTTTCTGTTATGTATGTCTGTGAACTCATCTGGCTTTTTTTACCCCAAAATATGGCAGGTCTACTTTCCCTTGGGTAAAATTTCCTTCACCATCATCGGATTGTTGATGTCAATATTGTTTTGTGGATGCGTTGTGTATGGAGCAAATTTCGTAATAATTGACGATGGTCGGTCATGTCTTGAATTTGAATGTAATCTGTATGCGGCGTTAGTGGATATTATACTTTTTTTTATTGTTTCCTTAGGGACGGGGGGATTGCAAACCAATTCGGCCAATGTTACGAATATGGTGGATGGACACTCTCCAAACACACAGATTACCAGCAGAAGCTACTCAGAAATGAAGCTTGCAGGACAACCAAATGGCCAAGGAAGAACTAGCTAGGGCGGCACCAGGTTATAGCAAACCAGTCAAGGCTCAAGGTTAGTTTTCAACAACAAGGGTAGGCAAAACCCAGGAAATGCATCATAATTTAATGGGGTTTTACGACTGTGTGATTGCTGCGTTTTCTGTAGTTACTTAGACCTCCTTTGCACAACTGCATGAGTGTTATCTTGGTCAGACTGATTCAATTGATGTTGCTTGCTTAGGTTATTCGGTCCTTAATGTTTCTTTGTATCCTGTGTTGAGGTATTTGCCATAGGTGGAGCATTGTTCAAGGAACTCTTAGTAGCAAAGTTACTTTAGCCTTTGATAGCATTAAGGTGAGTTTCTAAACTCTCCTAAGCCTTGTAAATAACCTTATTCTTTCTTTTAATCTTATATCTGATTTACCAAAAAAAAATGTTACGAATATGGTATCGAATTCGGTACCAGATTGAGCTCTGGAATAGAACTGTATTGGTATCGGTCGGTATCGGGTATTGTTTCGTGGAATTTTTTAAAATTATGAAATAGTCTCTAAAATTTTTAAAAATTACAAAATAGTACATATTAGTATATTATACAGTTGTACTGTACACTTTACTAGTTTACTTTTTACATCAATCATATATAAGCTATAGACATATGGATAATTTCACATTTGATTATTAATTTTACATTTAGTTTTAAATGTTAAGTAATTAATTATCAACTTTTAATTTTAAGTTTTAACAATCTTTATTCTTTACATAATACATAATTAATTAATTACATACTAATCCCATTTTAAATTTCCATTTTCAATTCCACATATAATTTTCATGTAACAAATTAATAACAAAATTTCAAATCCATTCGGTATTCAAAAACAATTCCAATTCCAATTCCAATTCCCAAACAATTCTAATTCGGTATTCAAAAACCAAAAACCAAATACATTCCTCCACAAACACAGCAAACGCAAATCCATTCCAATTCCTCCACAATTCCAATTCGGTATTCAAAAACCAAAAACCAATTCCATTTTCATCAACTCATCAACACCAATATACGGCAAACGCAAATCCAATCCATTTCCAAATTCCAATTCACAACACACAAAAAAATCTATTTACCAGCAAATTTTGGAGTATCAACGGTAACAACACTCAAAAAAATTATTTTACTATCGGATTGTCTCGGGTCTTCACTTGGGTATTCGGCTTGGGCTTCGGGTCGTGCCTCTGTGAGCTGTCGGAAGGTCGGTGGTGGTGCGGTGGTGCGGCGAGGAGGAGAGGTGACGTTGAGGAGGAGCTGTTGTGGCTAGACCTACACGGATCTACACGGATGAGGCCAGATCTACACAGAGAGGAGGAGAACGGAGAACAACCGGGGCGACTGGACGAGGAGGAGAACCAAGCGTCGCGACAGTGAGAGGATCTCCAGACGCCGGCGACAGAGACGGTGAGACCGTGAGAGGCTGAGAGCTAGAGAGAGAGAGAGGCTTAGAGAGAAGAAGAAGAGTAGAAGAAATGAAGAAGAAAGAAAGAGTAGCAGACGAGGGTTGGGAGGGGGGTTGGGTAAAAATTAGGTAAAAAACTTTTTTGCAGATAAGTCCTTGGAGTTTTTAAAAATTTCAAAATTGCTCGAAATTTTTCAGAATGCCGGTACCCAACAGAAAACCCCGGTACCGGCCGGTATTTATGGCTGATACCGAGGTTGGGATCCGAATTCCGTTCTCCGGCCGGAACGAAACGGATCCCATAACTCTGTATGCGGTAGAGATTAATAAGTAATTTTTTCTACCACAAAAGTTTTTTTTAAAAAAAGAGTGTTTGATTTTAAAATAAAAAAAGTACTTTTTTTATTGATATGACTTTTTTGGCAGTCAAAATATAACTTTTTAAGAAACTCAAATTTAAAACTTCTAAAAAAAACCTCCCAAATGACTTTTTCGGATAGATTTTTTAGATCAATTAATTAGTCTATTTTTTAGTCTCTTTTGCCGTTATGTTTTACATATAATTCCTACAATACTCACAAACTCATCTTCACGTTTATCTTGCAAACTCATCTTCTCTATTACAATAAAATGTATAATTTATTATATATTTAATTATTTACTCAAATTGAATATTTATTTTAGGATTTATATAATATTATTTGACTTTTTATATGTTTTAATATTTATATTTGATTTTAGTTTTACTTATGTTAGAATTTATATAAAAGATTTGGTTAGTTATATTTTCATTTATGTTACATATGATTTAAAATTATATAATAATTAATATATTGTGCTTTGCATATCGTTTAATATACTTTAAATAATATTTATATCTATAAATAATTTTTATTACAAAATAAAATATAATTAAAATTAAAATTTGGTTCAGCCGGATTCTGCTGAGGTTGAACGTCGTTGTTTTGATCCATGGTCTATGCGATTCTGGCTGCTGGATACC
>JAOSBM010000009.1:11915634-11926140 GCA_027568955.1 Erythroxylum tenue | reverse complement strand
CTAATTAATGAAATCTAACTCATTAATACCACTTAATTAATCTAATCATGCTTAATTAGGTTAATTATGCTTAATTAACTTAATCGTGTTTAATTAGCATAAAAAAAATTTCGGGGCTAACAGGCTAGGAGTCAGGTCAAATGTCGACCAAATATTTCTTAAATGAGACTGTGTATCTAATTAATTCTTAGTTTTTTAGGAATTAATGTGTAAGGAATTGGCAGATTCAATAGAACAAGGTCATCCGATGATAGAGGATGAAGTGGGCGACAAAGTCTTGGGCACTAGATCAGATTACGTTGTTGGCATGGGAGTTGGGCCTCGGCCACAAGGGAAGACTTTGATCAGAAAGAGACTTCGAGACGAACTAGAGGAGTCGAAGAAGGCTAATCAGGGGTTACAGTCTTAAGTCGATGAATTGAATAAAAAATTTAAACAAATGCAGGATTGACTAACTACCGAAGTCGAACAACAAAGAATTGAATTTAAACAGCAAGAAAAGCTCTTGGAACTTTTATGTTCTACACATAATATTCGTTTAGGTTAGATATATGTACTCATATTGATATATTATATACTTATGACTATTTACTATACACTTATGACGTACTTTTGATATTAATTAGTGTATTATGATATATTTGCGAATTGCAATTAAATAATACATTGTCTGCAGGTATGAAATTCTTGTGATACATGAATAATTATTAAAATTAATGATATACTAAAAATTGAAGAATTATTAAATAAATAAAATTCATAAATAATATTGAATAGTTATTAAACAAATAAGATTTTAAAAAATGTATTTTAAAAAATAAATATTAAAATTATTAAATTATTAAATTAAAATGATTTTCAAAAAATGGAAAAAATAATAATTAAAAAATAATACTATCTGCGACGTTTTATATAAACGTCACTAAAAGCAACATTTCGCATCGTCTCCAAAAATGTCACGGAATGTGACTAGAAACGTCATGGAATTGACTTTCCATGACGTTTCCAAAAACGTCACGGAAAGTCAATTTCTGTGACGTTTCTGAAAAACGTCGCGGAATGTTACTTTTCATGATGTTTCCAAAAAACGTCACGGAAAGACCAATCTTTCAGTGACGTTTTTATAAAACATCACAGAATGTCCGTGTTTTCTGCGATGTTTTATGGAAAACGTCGCAGAAACCTTTTGCCTACCTCACATTTGGTGACGTTATTTGTTACATTTTTTAAAATGCTGCAAATTGTATTCTGTAACATTTTTTTAGATTTTGTGAGGTTTTTTAAACGTCACAAAATGTGTTGTTTTCTTGTAGTGACTTTAAGATGAGAGAGATTTGCTTTGGTGCGAAAAAGTATTTAATAAGGAGACTAATGATTGAGAATAGGTGTAAGTAAAAGGTTAATAAGGTAAATAGTAGTGGAAAAGGCTTCCACCTAAAAGGATTATGTTAAAGAGGCATGAAAAAGGAGGGTAAGGCCTGTGTCAGTGATATGGCGAATTTTGTGTTTAGCAAGGCCATTTTATTAATGAGTATAAGGACAATATATACGATAAGTGGTGACATGAGTAGTAAGGAATTGAGTAAAGGTGCCATGGATGAGTTTAGGAGCGCCAAAGTTTTTATAGTGGTGGAGAAAAGGTTTTCTGTGATTGTTTAAAAGGATTGAAAGCAGAGAAGAGCATCAGATTTTTGAACCAAAGGAAAGATCCAGGTTAATTGACTAAAGTCATCAATAAAAATAATAAAGTATTGATACCCAAACGAAGAAAGAGTTGAGGAAGGTCCCTAAATATCATAATGAATGAGTTGTAACAGTTTTGTAGAGAGACGAGAGGATAACGAAAATGAAAGTCAAACACTTTTTCCTTAAAGGCAAGAAGTATAAGAATTAATGACATTGGATTTAACTGGTAAAGAAGAAGATAAACTAGACAACATAGATCAACACAGATGACCAAGCCGTTGCTGCCACAGATCTAAGGTAGCAATGATACCATTGAGAGAGACATAATTCTGAAATTGGGATGGTATCTTCAAAGGGTAAAGGTTATCGTGGATGGAATCTGCAAGGAGTGGTATCTTGTTTTGAAGGTCCTTCACAATGTAACCAAAGGGATTAAATTCAATAAGAAATGAATTGTCAAATTTAGCAACAGATAATAAGTTTGTGGTAAGATGAGGAACAATCAAAATATCACGAAGATGAAGGGGACTAGCAGAATTAGGTATAGTTAATGTATCAACAGAGGAAATGGGAAGATTTTTTTCCATTTCCAACGACCACTTGATTGTACCCATTGTACCAAGAAATGGAGTCAACAATGTGAGAATTAGGGGAAGATTTTTTTCCATTTCCAACGACCACTTGATTGTACCCATTGTACCAAGAAATGGAGTCAACAATGTGAGAATTAGGGGTCATGTGGGTACTGGCGCCAGTATCTGGTAACCAATCAAAAATAATACTGGAATTTAGGTGGGAAGTGTATGGTTCAGGTTGAATATTCATGACAGTAAAATCTACAGAAAGATTTTTAGTGATATGTCAAGAATCATAAAATTGATTACGAGATTTAGAATACCGAAACTGATAGTGGGCAACAATATGGCCCATTTCTAACAGATTTGACACTGTATGGGTGGCTTAGTGGACCTAGAAAATGAACCTTGACTGGATCCCTGAGTTGACGATTAAAACTGGGTTTGAAAATGCTGTGAAGATGTTGGGCCAGGAGATTGATGCATTTGAATGGTTAGGCCGATGGTTCCAGCATTTGCCCAAATGAAGAACCAGCCTAACCAAGTGGGAGACCCACTAAGAATATGGTTAACCCACGAGGCAGATGGAAGATGTTGTAGGTCGTGTCTCCCTCTATAAGCACACCCAGTATCTCTGCCTCGCCCTCCGTCGGAGTGATACAACCACTTGCGTGAGAAACAAATAAAGCTATGACCGACGGCAGGGGTGAGTGAAAAGATAACAGATGTTTTTCATGAACAATAAGTTTTGCACAAAGCTCGGGAAACTTGATGGTAGTATCACAATGTTCTGTGGCGGTGATGAAGGATTCGTAGTCATTAAGGGACCATTTAGAGTGAAGCGAACATGGTCATCGTTGAAGATGGCATCACTAATGGCAGCTAACTCGGCGGTAATGGTGGAAATGAGAGAGAAAATCAGTGATAGTATGGTATCCTTTCTTCAAAGTATAGAGTCAGCGACGGAGAAGTGACCATTGGGACATCGTTTATTGCATGAAGTGATCTGTCAATCGAAGCCAAAGGGCACAAGTAATAGAATGGTTAAGGGCTAGGCTGGCAATTGATGGCGAGAGTGATGTCATAAGGAAGCAATAGACAAGTCGGTCATATTTGTGCCATTTATGAAATTTTGGAGATGGAGATTCTAAGCTGGACAGTGCTGCGGGTGGAGAGATAGTGCCATCCACATAGCCAATAAGATTAGAGGTAATCAAAATATCTTCAATTTGATTTTTCCAAACTAGGTAATTGGATGAATCCAATGGTATTATGAGGAAGTTTGTGATTTGGTTGAAGTGTAATGTTGGGTTAGTCGTGTATGCCATTTATGTGAAATATTGTGTTTGTTGGGAATATTGATTGTGGTATGAAATTTTTGATAAAAGGGTTGTAGGATAATTCTGCCAAAGTGTTGAATGTGTTCTAAAGTATCAGTGTTGGTAATGGGAGTATCTGGTTTAAGAGGTATGTTGAAGGGAGATGTAGGTTGGCTTCTGGAATGAAAAATTGGAATGTATTTTGGCTTGAATGTGGATGTTGACTTTGAAAAAAAAGGTTATATGTTTGTGGGCTTTGATACCGTGATAAACTGGAATAATATGAATGACGAAATGTTGTATTGCATGTGTGTTTATAGAGAGTTTACCGCCTTTATATAGACTAATAAAGATACATTTGATAAGATGGAATATTAACAGAAAGATACAGATAAGAGCTATCTACAAGTATAGATAAGAACGTATCTAAATAACAAATATTAACAGAAAAATAAAATGGTTGGAATTACATCTTATCACTGTGATTTTTTTAGGTAGACAAGAGGAAGAGTTTGCTGCCATAATCATTATAAGTATGATCTTGAGAAGCAAATAAATCATTCATGCTTTCATAATCTTTTTATATAGAACAAGGAGACTTGAAGCTAAATTACATGAAGAATATTAAGGAAAAATTTTCAATACTGATCATTTTTCTTACGAAAAAAGGGAATATAAGGTAAATGGTGAAGTACAAAAGTTATAAGGGATAATAGATTTGATAGTGCCAAACTTTTTGAATTTTATTGTCAAACAATTCAGTAACTTGCATGTTTCTCTCCTTTGGTAGATATGTTTCTCACTTGTATTTTGCATTTGTAAATGGTGTTTCTAATCACTTTTCCTTCTGTAAGCAATTATTTGTAAACAATGTTTCTAACAATTTTTCCTTGTGTTGTGTAAGCAATTATCTGTAAAAAATGGAACTTAGTTGAGTTAGTTAAAATCTATACATCTTAAATGATGGAAGCTATATCTTTCGAAATAGGAGAAATAGGATGGATAAAGGAAGTTTAGTTTCATGTAGAAATGTGAGAAGGTGTGCTGTCAATGCCCTAATTTCACTTTTTAGTATGCAAATTTTTTAAATTTTATTTTAAGTTTCTATCACTTAACTATTTATTTGAGAAAAGAAACCTTCTGTAACAATGTTTATCAGATGATGTGTTTTTAACTCAAGAGGCATAGTCTTAAAAAAATTCAAACTTTACTGAATTTTACAATTATAGCCTGAACTTTAGAAAGTGACAATTAAATACCTAAACTTTCAATTTTTCCAAATCTAGCTTGACATTAGTATATCCATTATCATTGCAGACGTGGCAAGACATATAAGACATAAATCTAAACACGTATGATTGCTATATTAAATTGTACATGTCACACTTAATTAAACTAACTAAATGAAATTAAGAAAATTAAAAGAAAAGGGTTAAAACCCTAAACTAATTTGGGATTCAGATTCTTACCTGCCCACCATTCTCTATCAAAACTTTTCTTCCCTGTCGCACGTCCTTTTTCATTGTCGTACTAATGTTACCTTATGTGCTCCTCCTCGTCATAGATTCTTCGTTGTCGCACCAATCTTCTCTATCACATACCATTCTCCACTCTTTTTTGCATTACAGAATTTGTGATTCGCTCCTTTGTTGCACACCATTCTCTGTTGTACACTATTCTTTGCATTACAAAATCTATCACACCAATCTTTTCTGTTGCATTACATAAATTATGATTTTGAAGGATAGAGCACTGACAGAAAATAGGTGTTTCTTTTTATACTTTTGTTGTATTTTCTAATTTTTTGTACCCAAGTTCCTTTTTCATTTTTTTTATATTTTTTATTTCATTATAGGAAATCAGGAAGTGGTTCATATGTATTTGGTTTATGAATTATGTTTGGAACATAATGCTCTTAGATAGTTATTGATTTATTCGTCTGCATGTGCTTAGGTTATTTGGCTTAGCTCTTAAACTTCATTGAAATTTAAAATGTTTTTGTGACGATTGTTTCTAATATTCTACCATGCTACATAATTAGGATTGAGAGGATAATATTCTACCATGCTCAAGTTCTAACCTTTCTTTGCTGTGTCTGTGTTTTCACCATGTGAACTAGTAGCTATTGTAAGTGTTTCATAATAGAAGGCAAGTTGTTTGTCCCTTCTTGGTAGTTGTAGCTTTGTATCTTTTGTTGCATTTAATTCTCAATTCTTCTTTGGGTTAACTTTAATTCTCAATTCCTCTTTAAAACTGAATATATTAGGAATTAAGATATGAACTATATATTGACGTTCACTTGATTTCCTTGAGATAACATGTCACTTTATAATAATGAGAAGCTTATATCGAGTATATACATGTCAAAAGGTAGTTAATGTCAAGTATAAACATTTATTTTAACATAAACACTATAATTTTCCCAAATTGAGATTGCTTTGTTTTTTCCTCTCCTTTTCCTTTTTGAATATGTATTATTTTATAAATATTCATTTGCAACTCTAATTTATTATAAAAATTTTACATTAGGCAATAATCCCCTTTGATGGAAATAATCATTTCAATTCCTCACTCTTTGTCATCTTCAATTTTTCTTCCATATTGTGTTTTTTTTAATTAACCATATATTATTGTAGTGACTTGAGTATACTTTACTCAGTTGTGTTTTTGAAATTAACCCTATAATATATACTATACTCAGTCACACTTTCCCTTAGATTATCTTATTTAGTCGAACAACTATCTTCTTATGTATTATATTACATGTTATATTAAAAATTCTGAATATTTTGCTGATGTTGGTAAATTTTGAATTTCATTATGGTGGGGTATTGAAAGACACAATGATAAACATGATGGGGGAAATATTAAAAGGAAGAAGGATATGGGTGTTGATGAACTTAGCATGCTACTTCTATAAAGGACATAGAGTAATATCTATGTTTAACAAATTTCCTAATGAGTCGATGAGAAGCTTGAAGGATTTAAGCTTACACCATGATAAAGACATATTGGCTATGCTCCAAAAAATGGAAGATTTGAATCATCACAATATTAAAATCTACTATAACCATGGTTATGAGCATCCTGCAATAGATGGTGAAGATTCTGACTCTGATATTCACAATTAATTTGATGATAATGATGAGGGATTGTTCCAAGCTCTAGTGGAGCAAGATGATGACTTCGTTGTTATACAAGTTAGTGAATTTGGAGATGATTTAGTTGATGACTAGTTATTTATGATTGATGATGAAGAATATATTGCTGCAAGAAAAAATGGGAAGAGATGTGTCAAGACCATACATAGTGGGTCTGAATGCGACATTATTGTCAATTGGTTAGAAGTAGTGGAAAGGATTACAACGAAGAAGGTGATTATTCCAAAGATACATAAAGATAAGAAGGAAGTTCATATGGTGTAAATAGTGAATATGAGGATAGGATATTGAAGTTCAATCACTAATTTGTAGTGATGGTGAAGCATCTATTCCAAAGAATAAATACATTGTCAATAATCCAAAATTCAATATGAAAGATTTTAAGTTTGAAACTTGAATCAAGTTTAAGGATGAGATGTAGTTGAGGGAAATAATAAGAAACTATGCAATTATAAATGGATATGACGTTTCAATGGTGAGATCTGGTGTAAGAATGGAGGCAGTTTGTGAGCCACAATGTCCTTTTTGGGTATAAACTAGCTAGATTGGAAATGAGAAAACATTTGGTGTGAAGATAGCAAAAAACAAGTGTGATTGCAAGAAAGTGCAAAGGAATTAACAAATTGGCAGGAAATGGATATCAAATGAATTCTTACACAAGTTTAGGAGGAACCTAAATTGGCCTATTACTGAAATGATGGAAGATCTTTAAAGAAAATATGCACTATATATAGGTAATTAAATCCCAATGTTATAGGGCTAAATGGGAATCTATTACCATGTTATGAGGATCTATAGAAGGTCATTATGCCAAGTTATGGTCTTATGGACCAGAGTTACGACAAGCCAACAAAGATGGGTAGTATATTATTCAAATTAAACTTGATGAACAGTCTGAAAACCAACGTTCAAAAGGTTTTATATAGGATTTAGTGCTTTGAAGTATGATTTTCTCAGTGGATGCAGGAAATATAATTGGATTACTGATGATTTCTTCATATTTTCCACTTCTTTGGATCAATATCGTCCTTTCTGAATGATCTCCACGTCTGGAATCGCCTTTGAATGTCTGCTCTCTCTTGTTTGCCTTCGGTCACATCCTTTTATAGTGAATTCTAGGGTTTCTGGGACATACACAGTCTGATACATGACCCTGTATCAAATCGTGTATCTTCAAAAACACTTAAAATCATGACTTACACATTTCGAGAGACTTACACATTCTCATACACGGTTGTGTATCTCTTATTTACTTCAATTCTTCATTTGATGCCACAATTTCACTCGAATTTCTCTCTTTTTGGTCTATGAAGGCAATTACAACTCATAAATGCACTTGGAGTGAATTAAGCACCAAATATATAACAAAATTACAAAATATTAAGCAAAATAAATCAAATGTGGGTGTATAAATATGATCAAATACACATTTATCAAACATCCCCACACTTAAGCTTTTACTTGTCCTCAAGCAAACCATATCAAAATTATAAATCTCTTTTTATACTTTTGATGTAATCAAAAGATGGCTTTTCTATGTTTTTGGGTACTTTTTTATCATTTTATATCTTTTATCTTTTTATTGATGTGAATTATATTTATTTTACAATTTGTATATATATTTATCTTTTATTTTCTCTTTGGTGCATGTTTATGTTCTATCAATATACTTAATATAAAATTACTAATTTCTCTATAATATTTAAAATGTTTGTTTTGGAACCACAACATAATTTATCTAAGTAAATAAAATTCAACTTCCTGAATAGTACATGAGTTGAAAATAGGAGTCTATTTTTATATTATTGCAACATCAATTAATTCACAAATCAATATATAAAGGACATTTTCCACCCGATTATAAACAATATCATTTAATTAATTTTATTCTAATAGTTGTTATGTATGGTTGTGAACTCATCTAACTCTTTTATATGTATAAGAACAGGCAGGTCTTCTTTCCTTTGGGTAAAATTTACTTCACGATTATCGGATGGTTGATCTCAATGTTGTTCTGTGGATGCCTTGTGTACGGAGCAAATTTGGGGATAGATACCGATGATTAGTCATGGTTTAGACTCGAACATGGTTTATATGTCTACGTAATGGGGATTCTACTTGTAATTACCATAACTTTCTGTGCAGTAGTCAAGTTGTTGACTCTACGTAATGGGGATTCTACTTACAAGTACCACAACTTTCTATCTAGTAGTCAAGTTATTGACTCTACCTAAGTGGTTGTCACAGTCCCCTTTTGTGGAGTTGCAACCCCCATCTCCTAATATTCAGGGGTTTTAAGGAAACCTCCTCCGAAGCTCTGTACTTTGTCGATACAACTTCATTCATTTATGTACCACACCAAATCCTCTGTTTCAGTTTCTCTGTTCCAACCCTATTCTATTAAATTTTATCCATATATTTATGTGTGGTCCACATAAATTTGTGGATGAGAATTAATGGAATATGATAGGAACACCATAACTGAAACAGGAGATCTGATCCCTTTATGTACACTTGTCGTGATAATTAAAGAAATGAAAGGGGAAATGAACTTATCATACAAGTGGAGTTAGGGCAATAATTAATGGTAAGTTAGAAGCCTAATTAATGAAAAATTAATAATTCTATTGCTCTGAGGCCACAGAGCTTTAAAGCTTCTCTTTTTTCTTGAATACCTTAGAGAGAAGGTTTAAAACACCTTCGGTACACATATCATGTTCTTTCTAGTTACTCAACAATTTCTCTCGCTATTGTTTTTAGCGCAAAGTATTAATCGCTAGTTGCTGCCGACAAATAAATGTCAACTTGACCATGCTGACATGCCCTTAGCACCCTCACACCAAATTTGCAAGGCTAATGAGAGAAATATTAAACTTCAATTTACAACTGACCCTTTTCATATATGTCATTGTTTCATCAGCATATTGAAATACAAGTTCAGAACATTAAGAGTTTTTACTTTTTTTCTTCTTGTTGATTGTCCCTGCAACATGTTTACTCTTCATTTTTAGCATTACTTGTAGTGTGTAACATAAGCCTCAGTTACGCATCCAGGATCGAGCGTGAAAGAGAATGAACGAAAAAAAACTTGAAAAGTACCTGATTTCGATTTCATGACTTTTAACTAGCTTTTCGATGTCGAAACAAATCCGTTTTCCCGACAATCTTCACCAAAGTCGATCACTGGAATGTAGTTAATGTCTTTCTATAGTTTTCTTAAAACGTGAACCTATAAATAGATTAGAGTAACTTTATGTTCACGAATGAATTGAGCTACTGTAGGAGACCTTAACGTTATGTATATAGCTTCCATATCAGGCTTTTCGATCACATAGTCGATATGGGTCTGATCCATACTAATTATGATCCATTTTCTTCCTAGACTTTGGCCCACTAATCCAGATCCTTTATTAAGTCACTTTATTATCTTTATCCGGATCAAATCACATAACTTAACCAATAAGTTATTTAAAATCGACAAAATGCAATTAATTGTTGTCCACCAAATGGAAAACTTTCTAACATCCTCCTTCTTAGACAATAATTAATTGCAGTATTGACACAAGTTTAAAAGTAGTTTGAAAATATGATTAAGCCACATAATTTTTTTTGGAATCCCATTTAGAGTCAATTTTGATTGGTCAATAAAAATATATTTTAATGCTATTTGGTTACTGACCGCGCGTCGTAACGCTAATCAAAATTAAATTAACTAGACTACTACTGTAGCAGTGGTGAGTCTAGGTCGATCCCACAGAGAGTGCG
>JAOSBM010000009.1:11883318-11906533 GCA_027568955.1 Erythroxylum tenue | reverse complement strand
GTTCGCAAAACTCACCCAAAATTTGCAAATATTTTTCAGGACTCAGAAGAATACCCCGTTAGGCCAACGGGAGTATATCTACCGCATTCAAGTGACGAATAGAGGTCGGGATCAGTTCGCGTCTGCATTTGTGTTTTTCCTATTTTGTATTGAATTGTATATTTTGCATCTTTTTGTATAACTTTGGGTTTTAAATGACTCAAGTGTTTTGTATTTGTGAAAGGGCTCAATTAAGTATCGATTTCCGCATATATTGTTTTTGTGATTCAAAAAAAAAGTATATCAATTTTTGACTGAATGAGTGCTCTAGCACGCCACCCTCGCGGGGCACGGACTCGGATATCACCATCGATGTCAGGTTAGGGTCATTGCGGGAGTGGGGTGCTACAATTAGACATATAAACGTCGAATGCACAAACCAAGAACTCCCCTCAATTAAACATCAGGTTCCAAAGAACATCCATCAAGTTCTTCAAGTTCAAGAAACATCCAAAGAAACAATAATCCCACAATTTTCCAATCATCCAAATTTCTCCCCCTTGGGATAAAAAGATGCCAAAATGCAAGACTAATAATCACAAAGATACTTTAAAAACTCCCCCTGAATTGAATAGTCACCAAAAACAATATAATGTCTCCCCTTTAGGACAAATCAATACCAAAATAAGAATGCCTTCAATGCAATCAATCTCAGCGAATAAAGAAGCATAAAAATCAGTAGTACGTGCAGCGGAAGAATCATAAACACGCAGTGCAATAACAGAAAGCCAAGATGACAATTTACTATCAATTAATACATATGCCAACACATCATTGCTCAATTCAATTCCATCTTTATAAGGCTGATCAATTTATAAACCTCATCTCAAGCATAGCCTCATGTACACATCAATCAACTGAACCTTAGAAAACTCATAAATAAAACTCAAAAAGCCTAAATGATAACTCCTTCGAACCCCTTTTTTGTTTTTTTAATAAATAACATCAAACTATACTTCAAAAATGTAAAACATGCAATTCCTGTGCCCCTTTAAGAAATTCAAACCTGGGCTTATTCCTCCTCACATTATCTCGATCATCAAATGCCTGATTGATTTCTTCATCTGAAGTAACTGACTTATCCTCAGTCTGAACAGTTGCTTCAAAAGAAATAACTAACTGTGAATGTTGACAATTTTTTGTTTTTCCTTCACTACTTCTTTATGCTTGTACTTGACCTTTTCTAACCCAAGAGTGCTTCGATAACATGGGTTGTTGCTAGAAATTTAATGGAGAGTGTTTAGATTTTCAATTTTGACCCCTTTGAAACATCATTTGTAACGACTTGTAACATTTAGATCTTATATGCCTGACTACTCCACAAAAGTGACATATAGGTATAAACCTCCAATTTTCTTTGAGATTCCTCCCTAGAAAGTTCTGGTCGCACCAATTTTCTCATCATTCGACTTGGAACATTCACCTCTATAGCCAATGCCTTGAAGATCCCCTTTAACCTTATCGATTTCAATCAAATTTTCTAACCTTTCTGTACCTCCATTCAATATTCTCAAACCCTTTTTGGTACTTGCTAACTTCAGTCTGGCTTCACTGAGCTCATCTAAAGCTACCATCAATTTCTTCTATAAATCTTGGATAGTGCTCTTCATAAAGAAGTTTTCTTCCTTCAACCTTTCATTATTTATACATGTTTTCACTCATTTTTCATACATCACTTTGTAAGCCTCGTAAATATTCTTCCTTTTATTATCTGAACCACTTTCATCACTGTCATAATTTGATATTGAACCTTGACCTGATCTGTCTCTGTTTTTCTCAAAAAATTTTGATTTGCCACCTTTTTCGTCTTCAGTTACTTCCTTCTTAGTTACTGTTAGGAATGCAACTGGGTTTTTGCTATACAAAGCAACTAATGCAGCACTGTTATCTACTTCACTACCATACTCACTTTCAGATTCATTCTCGCTCCAAGTGCTCATAAAGGATTTTCCTTTTCTCTTCTTTAGAGTATTAGCATATTCCGCTTACAAATGACTAAAGCCTTGACACTCATGACATTGAATTTTCTTCACTTTTCTTTCACCCTTTTGAGTTTTCCCTTGTTGTTTGAAATTACTATTTGATGAGCTCCCGCCATTTTGCCTAAAATTGGATCTATCTTTCTTCACTGTCTTTAACCACTTGCTGAAATTTCTTGTCTATAATTCCATATCCTCATTCTCATTATATTCATCTTCTACATCATTTATGCCTTTTCCAGATTCAGCTTGTAGTGTAAATCATTTGCTCTTGATTGCTATGTTCCAAAAATTGTAGCAATCAAGGAGGGTCATGACATGAATATATTATATAATGATGAGTAGTGATCTCAACGTCTTTTCTACCAATTTCAAGTTAGAGTAATTCTTTCCGAGTTGATGTGCTTGGTTTGCTATGTCACGCAGTCTCTCATGAAAATCTCCAATTGTCTCACTGTCATCCATCTTCAGTTCTTCAAACCTCACAACTGACATTTGAAGTTTTGAGGCTATCACAGATTTCGATCCTTCATGTATAGTTTGCAAAGTGTCTCATGCTTCTTTTGTCGATTCATAAGCTGATATCATAACAAAGCGACCTTCATCAACGGTATTGAAGATGGAGCGTAGGGCTTGAGAATTTGCAAGCGCTCTCTCTTCTTTAGCCCTTGTCCATGTCCACTCAGATACATCTTTAAGCACTGCTTCACCCTTTTTATTGGTCGTCACTGAATGTGTCCATCCATTTAAAACCGAGTTCCATGCTCTTATTCCTTGTGCCTAAATGAATACTCTTATCTGTGATTTGCATGTAGGATAATTTGAATCATCTAACAACGGTGACCTGATGATTAATGCTCCTTCTCTTATAGCCATAATTGCGAAACAAGGATCTGCACGAACTTGTTGTAACAAGTTCTGATTCGGTAACCTTGCTCTGATACCAATTGAAAAAAATCGAAGGGGGTGATTGTTTCGCAAACTTTCCGATTCGTTTCTGACAAACACAAAAATCAGAAAAATTAAAAGCACCAAAGATAAATAAACCCGAGATTTGTTAACGCAGTTCGTCACATCTTGCCTGTGTGTGTGGGCCTCTACCCAGCTTAATTCTTTCACTAACGATAATAGTTTTATACAAGGCTTTACTGAGCCGACACCACTTAACCCTTAACATTATCCCTCGTCCTTACTACCCGTGAAAGAATTTCACACCCAATAGTACGACCGCCTCGTACTAACTTCAACAGATGATTTTTCTCAACAATCTTATAACGAAAGAACATGAAATAAATAAATTTTCTTCACACACACAGCAACTTCACATGCAAGCCTCCAAGAAAAAGGTCACAAAATCATTACCATGTGTGTTGCAAAAAGGAGAAAAACAAAGTGATCACCATGGTCAAACCAAGACCTTAAAATCACGCCAACATGTCTTCCACTGAGAACTCTTTAACGAAGTAGTAAAAAAATATAATCAAGACATAGAAACCTTCACACCACGCACAACCAAGAAAAGTGCAACACACATACGCAGGCATAGAAACCCTAATAGAGAACCAGCTGCACACCAAATATGTTAATATTCACACCCAGGAAAAAAAAATGGCCCAATTGTCACGTATGCAAAGGTAGGCCATACAAGATAGAGTTCTATCATAATTAGGAGACTTTACAAGATAGAATTCTATCTTTCATACAATCTTTTATCATATATTATCCCAATCAAATCTAAGATATTATATGTCATCTTGATTAGAATTTGAAGCTAATTAACATTATCTTGAAAGTCCAATTATCAAATAATGTCAAAATTAATAATAAGATATATATATATATATAGCATCTATCTTAACAATATGATTTACTATATACTTAGTATTATCTAGTAAATAAAATTTGATCAAATATGTAGTTTATTATCATATATAAATAATTAATGTATTCATAATTATTAATAAAGTACGATAAATTTAGATTCATAAATTCTTAATAAAATACATTAACCATTATATATTGAATATTATTATAATATTTAATATAAGTGAATTGGAAAAAAGCATTAGAGTAGAAGGATATCGTATGAATTTTGTTTATGCAACTTAATTCATATATGTATGTTTGGCTTTATGTATATTTGGTTGTGAGGTGTACTTGGTGATGATTGCTTGATAATCAAGGAAGGAAATAATGATCTTAGGACCAGTTGTTTCTTGAAACCAGGTTACAAAAATGAAGCAACTCCTTATTCAAATTGTTGAATGAAGCCTACAATGATAAGAGAATCATTACTAATATTAGACCAAAAATAATAGCTTAATTAATGACAAGTTCGATCAAAGAATAGCACCAAAATCAATACTACATACAGATGTCAAAAAGGGGTCGGCCAGTATAGAGATGTCAAAAAGGGCCTGGGCCATGACGGCACGAGCCAATTTTGGCCCGAGTTGACTAGGCCATGAGCCGAGATCGGGCGTCGTTTTGGAAGTTTTTCTCAAAAAAAGGACCACGGGCCACCCATCTCGGCCCGCCAAGTCACGGACCGAGCTCGGCTCATTGACATCTCTAATTCTATATGGGCTGCGGGTTTGATCATTTCCTTTTTCGCCAAAAGTGTACGTTTAAACAAAATACAACTTAAACCTTAACGTTTTAAAGCATTCAAATTGAATCCTAACGTTTTGAAAATATTTAAAACATACTCTAAATAGATTTTAAAAAATTGACTAATATGGTATTATTTTATATTTTTAAATAAAAAGTAGATCTCACTGTCACATGATTAAATTTTTTTAATTAATCAAAAAGTAGGTTCCACAATCACGTAATAACGAAGCCACTGTTTATACATTTCTGATAATAGATTTTACTTGCCACTTAACAATGAGATTCATATTTATATATTTTAAATAGTTAGACTCACCTGCTACGTGAGAGTGGAGTTGGTTTTTTATTTGAAAATAAAATAATATTACATCAACATTTACGTGATGTTTAACTATCACAGATTGACCCCTTAAATTGTCCCACTAATTAGAGTCAATTTTGAATGTTTCAAAGAAGTTGATATTTAATTTAAAGGCTTCAAAATGTTAAGCTCTGTTCTATATTATATTCTAAACGTCGCATAACAGATATATGCTTATTTCAGTAAAAAACAAAATATTATTTGATAGCCAAAATTCTAAGCGTTCTACTCATCAACTGCTTGATAATTAAAGAAATGAATAGAGGAACGAACTTGGGACGAGTCGAGTAAAACAAATTATAGTCTAATAACTACACAAATACAAACGTAGTGAGGGTACTGATTAATGGGAATATGCTAACTCCGAAGAGAAGCCTAACTACTGAAAGTCCCGTGGCCACAAAGCTTTGGAGGCCTAAGCTTCTATTTTCTGTTCCTTTTTTGGGCTACAATAGAGAGAAGCCTTGAAACACCTTCAGTCCACATATCATGCTCCCTCTGATTCTTGCACTCGAATTCAACGATCCCTCGTGCCGTCGTTTTCAGCCCAAAGTATCGACGCTCGTCGCCGCCCTCAAATAGATATCTGCCCGGCCATGCTGGCATATCTTTGCACACCTCTAACACCACATCTGCATCACCAATGAAAGAAAATTTACAACTGAACCCTTTTTGTATGTATGTTATTGTTTGATATATGCAAGAGAATGTACAGTTTGTGCTCATCAGGATATTGAAAAGCAATTGCAAGTGTAGAAGGTTAAGAGTTTTTACTCTTTTTCTTCTTGGTGATTGTCCCTGCGACATGTCTACTCTTCATTTTTAGCATCACCTATAAGAAACATTGCATTGTTCCTCTTTGAGTCAGATAAAGAATGTAAAGGGTATGAAGGTTTGCCGAATATTGTGATCAAGAACACCCACCTGTCCTGTCCTGTGCAAATAAACAGAAACAATTTTCCAATGTAGATCGCCTGGAAACCAAATTGCCATCAGTTAACTATAGACCAATATTACTTGAAAGTGCTGAGACAAAATAACATTACCTTTGCGAGTGCGTTTGAGAAGTTCACTGCCCTTGGCAAGAAACTCCAGGCTACAAGCACCCAGAAACCCTTCTCCGTAAACAAACTCACCACTGTAGCTCCGATTGTGAAGCCCATTATTCATTGCACCACATATTCCGAGGCTTTTCTCTGCAGGAATCACTGCAGCTACGTTCACCACATCTTTCAATGCTCTTGCCTTCAATGTTGCCGCCCCACGAAGAGCTGCAAGTGATCAAAATATTTTCTCAAATCCCATGATTGGAAACACTATACACTTGGATCAAAGAATGCGCTTAAGAATTTCAATTGCAAAACACGATCAGCCACAGTGTAGCAGTTTTGGGGATTGATACAACCCATAATAGCCATGTTCATGTTTGTATCAGCTGCAATAGTTGCAATAAACCCAGCAACTAAGGTTCTAAGAAGGGACTGCAGATAATACTTGGACAGCAAGTTGTAAAGAGGAAGTGAGGACACTACCTGTGGCTGCAGCTGCGGTGAGAGTGGTAATATCGTCATGAGAACGAACATTGACAGCAGAGCTGACTACAGAAGCAAGATGGTCACGCTCAGCCCCCATAGCCTCTGCAGCCTCCACACACTGTGCAGCTACCAATGTGGCTGCAGACGCCATGGCCATGTCTGTCTTGGCCAATTGCTCGTTTCCAGCCGACGCTGAGGAAGAGGCTGTTGCAGCGGCAATGGCAGCCACTGCCGCAGCCACCGCGGCAACTGAAATGGCGGCATGAAGCTGAGCATTGTGAGCTCTGCTCTCTTCTTTTTTCTTCTCTTTTCTGTCCTTTAACCACCTTCCAACTGTCTTTGCTCCTCCGGCTGGTGTGCCGCTGCCGGCACCGGCACTGGCTCTGCCGCCAGTGAACAGCGGGTAGATGGTTTTGTGTGAGCGCAAGTACTGATTGATTAATGCAATATTGTTAGAAAAGATCTGTTCTTTGGAAAAGCTTGAAATCCAAAATTTGCAGAAAACATAGATGGTTCCTTATTATAATGAAACTAAGTGGAGAAAACAAAATAGTTACGAGACAAAAATCAAATTGTTTTACTTACATGAACGTTAAGAGCTAAAACATCGTCAAACAGAACAGTAGAACAGAACTGTTTCTAAGCAACGAAAACCCAGGTAAGAATCTGTTGCTTACGTTTTGTATGGCAAATGAGGAACTCATAACAGTTTTATTAATGGTATGAATGAGGTTAATGAAATGATCATACGCTAGAATTGAAATGACTTGGGCAGGAAACAGGAGTCAGTCCCAGTTTTGCTTCAGATGAGCTAACACGCAAGATCATTACATGTGAAACATGTCTATTTCAAGCTCAATTTTCTCCCCTTATCTGCGCTTCTTGACAGCCAGTCTTTTCATTTTTCACCATCCTTTTCACCACATTAAGATACGTGCCCATCTGATTCTTACACTCTACCGGATGATAGGATTTTACTGACGTTACATAATTCATCCTTCATCACGTTCCTTAACCTTTCACAGCCGCATGATCAAATTTTGGTTTTCTATTTGATTTTGAGTGGGAATTTTCTTTTGGCGGGTAGAAGATGCTTCTTCTTTTGAGAATCCCAAAAAAGGAAAAATTGAAAAAGTAGAGAAATAAGTTGTGGCCCCGTGGGACTAGGCTGGCATACAAGCTAACGATCATTTGAACAGCAGACTCATGACCGCTTCTGTAGAGTAATAGCTCAGCTCGGATTGCAGCCTTTCTTTTTCAGCCCTTTTGGATTCTTAATGGCTTTGATGAAAGAAAGAAAAGAAGACCATCAACCTTGGTCAACAAGACGCCTATAAAGATCTTAACGGGGATGAAAAGGTTTTATTGGAAGAAGACAAAAGCATCCCTCTGTATTTTCTGTGATACTGAATAATGAATACTTCTAATAAAGTAACCGAAAAATCAACTAAGCAACATAGGCCTTCTGCGGAGGGAAAGCTTTTGCTGTGGCTCTAATTGTCTTAGTGCCCTATAAAGTAAAAGGAAACCACACCTGTTATTGTTACAAAAAGAAAGTATAGCCAAACCTTAACAATGTCATCCAAATCTTCAGAAGGTGAAATAGGTGGACTGTCCGATTCTGCCAAGTTCAAAGGTCCGCTGCTGTGTGAAAGCCTCCCTGATGTCAACGGTGACACTTCCTGCAAAAGAGTATGAAATCCCATTACCACAATATGACTCAGCGATAACTTATAATCAAGTACAATGAAACGTATGTCTCACTGTTTGTGACATGATACGTTCGAGGACAAGCTGAGACGTAGCAGATGAAGCAAAAGATAACTGATAGGAAGGCATGGTATTATTAGCAACATCCTCGGTCTTCTCGCGGGAGATGACATCTTCAGGTATAGAAGTAGGCTTGTTATTAGAGTTAGCAATGTAAGAGAGAGCTTTGGAGACTTCAAGGCCTGGCACACTCCATGACCTTGAAAGAAACTCCATTGGCAATCTTGGGCTCTCAGGCAACTGAATGGTGCAAAGAGGGCTGAGTTCCGGCCGTCGGGTGTTGATCAGAGGGATATCTTCCATCTACAGGTTGGTCTGAGCTCAATCAACAAAGAAGAGTACGTAGTGGTTTTGGAATTTGGAGCAATGAGTGTTGTAGAATGTTGGCTTTATAGTAGAGGACCTAAAGGAGCTGTAATGGCCAATGTGGTGAATAAAGAGGGTCAAGGTCTGGTTAGTAGGCATGTGGTCACGTTACTTTTGTAGTGCAACGTGGCTTTATCACTGGAACCCACATTTTCCACCTATCTGCTTCCTGTGATCGATGTCCGAGTTGAAAGAAAACAAATTTAAAATTGAAAAATGGAGGCATAAGAACTAGTTAAGACATAACTTTAGATACAAAGATGGGGACACAGCCTTGCCCTTGCAGGTCTGAAAATAGGCAGCGGTATGACATAACAGGACGAGGCATTTGGGAGGTGACCACAGTGATTGTGTTCCTCAAACCATCTTAAAGGTCTTGGCAACATCTTGAGCCGACAAGTTTGGAGATGCAAACAAAATTTGAGCTGAACTAGTTATCTTTGCCTCCACAGTTTTGGACACAGCTTGCGACTGAGAACAAAGCAATATGCTAAAATACAAATACGCGTGCCCATATTGCGTCATCTTCTCCCTCTTTTGATCTCGTCTCACCCCTTTTGCTTCTTACCAAAAGTAAAGCATCCAACATTCTATCATTTGCTTTTCTTACACACTGTTCCGATCACAAGTAGTCATCAAAACTCTGGCCTGTCATCTTGTCTTTTGCTCAGTCAACACTAACTCTAGGGCTAAGACCACTGTTCATCATGGGCCTAAACCGCTACTACTGCAGTCACCAAGTGAACAAGCAAATCAATCCCTGAAAACACAATCCTCGCAAGCCTGTAATTCACATTACAGTATCGAAAGTTAGAACAGTTGTTTAAAATAGGTTGCTGACTCCATTGAACCTCATGGCTCAGGTTAAAGAGCAACGATGTCATTCGTAAACGGCATTAGCCTGGATGAAACAGAGCCTTGAGAATCCCCCATTCAGTATGTTCGGATAGAGAGTCTCCATCGGGAACCGTGATCTTTGCCGACTTTGTATAACGTGACTCTGTACTGGGTTAAAACTTTAAAGAAAGCAATCAATAAAAGTAATCAGTTCCACGTAGCAAATCGTAGTATTTGATAGCAAGTAGCAGATATGGGCAATTTGTTAGGAGAACTTTAAAATCAGAATGGGAGAAACCTCACATAACGGACTATAAGTTTGCAATTGTGTTATTTATATCCCAGCACTGGTTTTTTCCGCTCCATTTGATCTTTGTACGTGGAGATGACCAAACAACTCTGATAACTAATCAGACAACGGGTAAATGAAAGCATTGACCTTTAACCAGAAAACGTGATCTTTCATTCTCTTCAATACAACTTTCCAGTTCAATTGCATCGTCTCATCCCAATTTCACATCAATTCGTCTATATTACCAGTCCCAGTCACCTTCTAGTGTTAATATTCGATGAAAATTACATGTACAGAGTGTTTGAAAGTGTTCCAACTAGGCCAAATGTACACAGTTAGAAAGTCTCTTTGAAGCTCTTAGCTAGCCAAATGGCAGTTTCCCTCGGAGAAACCTTCTCAGGACCAAATGGCTTTAGCAACACCCCAAGCTCATCAAACCGTTTATCTTGCAAGAGCCGTGCACTAAACTCAAGCAAACCTTCTAATGCCTCTGCTCGTTGTTGGTATGATGAGGTGTCAAACCGCCGCTGTTGGGATTCAGAAGATGATCGGCTTGATGTGCCACTTGTAGGGTTATGCTCTGAGCATTCACTTCTACTCTGTGAAACTAGCTGGTTGGTATTTGTGAATTGGGGTTCGGCAACAACTTTGTCCACAACCTGGACCATGCACTTGTCCTTTGTGATTGACAAGTCAGTGCTGTCTCTGGAGGAAGAAGAGCATTGTGCTGAAGTTGATGATGTTGCGTGGGCAGGAATGAGCAGGTCTTCGGAAGAGGCCAAAGGAAATTGAGCAATCTTATCTATTCGTGGAGCATTAACAGAAATATCAGGAGATTCCAACCCACGAATCAAACCAACATTGGTTCTATATGGAGTTTCTGTGGTTGCAGCTCTAACAATGAATGGCAGTGACACTCTACGATCTGGATGGGAAGATTTAGTCACTGGTGTACAAAATGCAGGAAGCTGTAAAGAGAACAAACAATTAATTGAACAAATAAAGGTTCTCAACTTAATCAAGCATACTGAACATCAAAATAACTGACTTTTGCCTTTACAACAATAGAACCGCATCAAGGGTGGTCAAACACAAAAGTAGAACTTCCTAGATATAAAAACCTACTTGACAGTGCTAGGTGATCACTTGAGCAAAATTTTCAAAATCGCCTCAGTAAAACTAGGCCTTAGGCCCACCCTCAAGAAAGCACTTGTTTATGACTATTGTCAATGTAGTTTTTATAGTAAACAATTCAATACACAGAATACGACATGATAGAAGATTAAGGCTTTTTCAAAGCACCATGCAGCAATCAAGCTTAAGTAGGCAGTTGAACTCATTCCTCCAGATGATCAGACCTTAGAACCACTTAAAGAAATATCATAGTCAAAGCAATTGCACAATTTTAGTCATACTTACTGAGTCACGCTTTGAAGTGTTACTTCTTGACATTGTCTGTCCCCCTGGAGTAGCAGAAACTTTAGTTGATATTAATCTTGGGGACTTTGCAGTCACTGAAAACTTTTGGGTAGCTGCCACCTTAGTAGTGTCTCTGTGGACAATGCCAACAGATAATTCTTCAAACTTTGAATTTAGAAAGCCTAGGGGTTCCTGTTCTATTCCAGACGAATTGATGGCATGTTGTTCAATTTCAGTTATAATAGGATTCTGGGATCTATCATTGCTGAATGATCGCCTTCTCTCTGTGTCATTGAGAAAGGAAATAGCTTCTGGCTGCAAGAATCTTGTTTTCTTTATGAAGTTGGATTCGGACCGTTGGACAGGGAAAGTATGTCTCCTGGGGCTGCTCAATTTCAGATGTATCTTAAGAACATAAGGTTGAAGATGTGGGTGACTGAGCAACTCTGAAGCCTGGCACAGAAAATTAATTTTAATGGAAAGAATAGATGGTCTATCCAATGTTAACGCACCTAAAGACATTCCCTAAGCTGTAATTAACGTGCCTAAAGTGCACCTAACTAAAGATACAGTTAGGCAGTCTTTTAGCCAGGACCAAATATAATAATCTACACTGATCTTTGCATGCCCAAGCCAATAATAATGGTCAAGCACAGGTTTCTCATAATGAAAGTGATTAAGTAAAGTAAAATCCAGATGAAGTAAATTTCTTTGAAGATTTTTGGCATCATAGGATAAAAGCTAAGGTAATTATTACAAAACTAGAAGCAAAAGCATAAGTTACATTATAACAAAAAACTCTCGAAGATTCCCTCTTTGGTTTCAAAACCCAAACTTTCCCGCCCTGGCTTTTTTCCTTCCCGCTTCTTCCTCCTAACCTGCCTCTCCTTGGCGTCCAATTTTCAATTGCTACTCCAAGGGGACAGACAATGTCAAGAAGTAAGTCATACTTACTTCTTGACATTGTCTGTCCCCTTGGAGTAGCAGAAATAAGTCAAAGCAAATGCACAATTTTAGTCATACTTACTGATAGTGAAGTGGAGTTGGTAGACTTATTTTTAACCGGACGATTACTCACTTTATCAGTGAAGTGGAGTTGGTAGACTTATTTTTAACTGGACGACTACTCACTTGGTCCAATAACCAGCAAGGAGCAATGCTAGTTCGTGAGAAATTAGACCGGTGTCTTGTTAATGCTGAATGGCTCAATGAGTTTGCACACTCTTTGGTCCACTTTGGGGAAAATTTAAGTTCTGACCATTCTTTTATGTTTGTACAAAGCTCTGCAGGAACCAAGGAACATGGTTCACCATTTCGATTTTTCTCTGGCTTGATTCACATGGAAGGATTTAAAAACCTTCTTCATACATGTTGGCAGCAGGAGGTGAGGGGATTCAAAGCCTTCCAGCTGATGAAAAAATTGAGGATACTCAAACAGGAGATTAAAAGGTTTACACATAGCAAAGTGTCGGATATCTCTGTGTTGAAACTCCAACTTAAACAGGCACAAATGGACTATTACACTCAACCAAATGAGGTCAACTTACGGGTAAAGGAAGTTAATCTTCTAAAGGAGTACCAAGATGCCTTGAGACTTCAAAATACCATTCTAAAGCAAAAGGCTCGTGTGAAGTGGCTTCAGGAAGGTGATACCAATACAAAATTCTTTCATGCGCCTATTCTAGCTCACTGTAATTGTAACAGTATTATCAAACTCCAAGATAGCAGTGGAGTATTTCACTATGATCAAGGGGTGCGTGAGATGGCGAGGTCGTATTATGAAAAACTTATGGGGCCTGAATGTGTTACCTGGCCAACTATAAACATGAGGCGTCTTCTGGGAAGGGGAATCAAGTTAGAGCAAAAGGCAGAACTCATTGCCCTAGTTTCGACACAGGAGATTAGGAACATAGTTTCCAATATGAATCCCTCCAAAGCCCCATGACAGGATGGGTTCTCTGCAAAAAAATTTCAACGATCTTGGGATACAACCGGAGCGTTACGTACTGAAGTTGTTTTGGAAGTCTTCCAAAACTCGAAGCTATTGCAAGAGTTAAACCGTACCTACCTTTGTTTGGTGCCTAAGACTAAACATCTGACGACTTTGGGGGAATTTCGGCCCATCTCATGTTGCAATGTCATATACAAAGTAATAGCGAAAGTGATGGCTAATCGTTTGAAACAGGTACTATCGGACATTGTTGATATTTGCCAAGGTGCTTTTATACCTGGTCGTAATATCGAGGACAATATTCTTATTGTTCAAGATCTACTAAGAAACTGTGGCTCTGGGAGACCATTAAGAAGTTGTATATTGAAGATTGATCTTGTATAAAGCATACGACATCGTTAGTTGAAGCTTCATTAGAACTTTCCTTGACATTCTGAATTTGCCTCCTAGGTTTGTAAACTGGATCATGGAATGCATTCACTCCCCGCCATTCAGTGTTTTGGTCAATGGCATCCCATCCAATAGTTTCAAGAGCTCAAAGGGAATCAAGCAAGGGGACCCCCTCTCCCCGTATATATTCAGTTTGGTCTTGGAGGAATTATCGAGACTCATCCAATCCTTTACTACTTCCAATGGCAATTTCAAGTATCATCATAAATGTTCTGACATACAACTCACTCATCTATTTTTTGCTGACGACCTCATGCTTCTTTGTGCTACAGACGCAAACTCAATGAATGTCCTTATGCAATCGGTGAAGTTAATCTCTAAATGGTCAGGACTAAAGATCAATATGGAAAAAAGTAGCTTAATGTCCTTATGCAATCAGTGAAGTTATTCTCTGAATGGTCAAGAATAAAGATCAATATGGAAAAAAGTAGCTTATTTGTCTCAGCAAACGTGCAGAATTCGAATGAGCTTTGTAACATAACGGGTTCAAACCTCCACCCCCCTTCTCTTCGCTATCTAGGGGTGACCATTACTCCTGGAAAACTGAAGTTTGCTTAATGTCTTCCTATTTTGGAGCGCATTAAAGGTAAAATATTAGCTTGGCAAAATCGGTTTCTATCTTACATTGACCGGATCACGTTAATTGTCTCTGTGTTGAGTAGTCTCCATACTCATTGGTTAGCACATACGGTGCTTCCAAGGAAACTCATCAAGCACATTGATCGGCTACTGAAACAATTTTTGTGGTCGAAGAGGTGTGAATCGGGTAAGCTCACCAAAGTCAACTGGAAGGAAATCACAATTCCAAAGAAACATGGAGGACTTAATATCTTATCTACTGAGTCAATGCAAAAGGTTTTGCCTAGCAAAAGAATATGGCGCTTACTCTTGTTATTTCAATGAGTTGTTGAAGATGAACCACTAGATCTATCCCTTGATCAAACATCGAATCAACGAAGGTCATAACACATGGTTTTGGTACGACAACTGGCTAGATTAGCCCCTTGCTAAACCAACCGGACTGTTTACGTCTAAGACACCGATTACCATTGGAAGCTAGAGCTTTCGACTTGCTACAAGGTGGTGAATGGAGGGCAGATTTTCGAGGGTGCTACCTACTTAGAGAATTTCTACCTACGGTAGGGGACGCTAGCGCCCCTGATACAATCTCATGGACCCCTCACCCGAGTGGGGTGTTCACCACAGTCTCCTGTCACCGTAGTTTCAGGTAAGACTTACCGAAAGTCCTGTGGTATCACCTAGACTGGGAAAGCACTTTGAAACCCAAAGCATCCTTCATTACGTGGCTAGCCATCAAAAATAGGCTCTGTACTAAAAATCGCTAGTTTAACTCTCCAGATACTTGTTGTGTCCTATGTCAAATTATAGATGAAGACCGAAACCATATGTTCTTTCAATGTGCTTATTCAAAACGAATCTAGAGTCGGATCCAACACGATTGACGCTGTGAACAACTGTTATGAGTGGGATCCTACTCTAAGATGGTTTATTATTCACTCCAACTCAGGAAAAGTTAACGAAGTTCTACTCAATGTCGCATTTATCACCACTATCTACATGTTCTGGAAGGAATGGAACTATCGTATTTATCGGAATGTTGCTAAAGAAAAATATCAATTAACTGACAAGTTAATAACGTGCATCCGTGAAATACTTCTGGTGAAAGGGGTCGAAGATCAAGTAACCCCAATTATGCGATCAAGATGGCATCTCCAAAGTGAGTAACTAACCCAATTGTAATTCTAAGCAAGTCCCCTAGTGAGTTTCTGTATAGCTAACGTTTAGATAGGAGTTCATCTGGAAGTTGATGATTGACTTACCTGTGTAATTTTGCAGTAGCTTGGCTATTAATTATCAATATATAATTCATTTTATAAATTAAAAATTAAAAAAAAGTTTGAAACACTTACATTTGCCCCTAAAATCAATGTGGATGAAATAAGAAGATAAGCATAGAAACATCTTTCTCATATTGGCCAAATGTAATATATATGGTTCTTAATACTATATAGTAATAAGAAGTGAGAAGAGTAGGATTGAAAATAACAACATACACTAGGTCTCAGTTCTGGATTTTTCCGCAGCATACTCTTGATAAGACCGCGGCTGAAAAGTTATCAAGCAATCAGGTAAGAAGATCTTGTAACCTGGCAAGACTTTTTACTGGTCCGCAAGTGAAACTCATAAGACAAGCATTAACTACACATAAATTGAATATACTCAAGGAAAGAATATACTCACAATGCACCAGAATACGCAGTTGGAAGAGGTGCCACTATAGACTTGTTTATTTTGTTGATAAGTGCTTGCATATCCTGCCCAAAAAGTGTTCAGGAATTTAACTCATTATATATAAGGTTTAGACTATCTAAATATGCAAATATCATGCCACGGATTTTTTAATTGGTTAAAGGAGAATTCACTATCACATCAATCGCATAATAGGTTACTTACAAAAGCTTTAAATGCTGGTTTATGAGCTGCCATTTCATATATGCAACATCCTGTAAAACACATTATTCAGGTTAAAACATAAGGGATAGAAATGATATCACTAATGAGCAATTCACAACAACTACTAAGTTCGAAGAATGGCATAGTGTACCTAAAGACCAAATATCTGATTTAGAACCATAAGGTATATCAGCGAGAAGTTCAGGGCACATGTAACTTGGAGTTCCCACAACCTGTCCCAGAAGCATGAATTTCAGGTTAATCATATTAAGAAGCCGATATAGGTTATAAAGCAATATGCAATAACCAATATACTTACAGAAGAAGTGAGGTCATCAGAACTCAATTTTTTAGCCAGCCCAAAATCCCCTGCAACCAGTATGCATCTTTTAAGCAACTTATGATGGTTAAAAAAACAATAAACCCAGATCAAATACCACCGATGTTAATAAGTTAAGATAATACATAATCTTTAAGAATACAGAGACTATACCTAGACGTATGTCTTGATCTTTCATCAAAAATATATTTGAACACTGCATAAATGTTGGAAGATTATCGATAGTGAACCACTAAACCCATGTCAGACATTGATATTAGTTCTGTAAGGGAACATACTTTGACATCACGATGAAGTATGTGGTTGGCATGTAAGTACTCAAGTGCCATTAGGAGTTGAGTCAGCCAGCAGCAGAGTTTCTTCACGATGTAGTCAAGTGTAAAACACGATTGAGTCCAAGTATCAGAACTTCTTTCCTCAAGTGCAAATTATAGAGCAGTAATACAGTGAAAAAATTAGATACCTCCTCCGGAAAATGAACCCCATTTGCCTTTTTTATAACCTCTGCCCTGTGTGACAACAAAATTAAATTTGTAAAAAAGTGCTCGAACAACATAATATTTCCCAACAGACAAGTCATGCATTTCGCAAAAACCAGATTTAAAACATCAAAACCTACATATCTCCGCCTTCACAATATCCTATGATGATGCAAACATAGCAACCCTGGAAGTCAAGACACAAAATAGTAATAGCATGAGCATAAGTAATGCCAAAACCCCAAGAGAAAGAGAATGGGAACTCAATAAATGCACAAACACCCTATCCAGTTATGTAGAGAATTATGAGCAATCCATGATGAAGGGGTAATGAATTTATCGAACAACAAACTCTAGAACTATGGGCAAACCCACAAAAGATCAGCAAGTAAAACACGACGAAAATATGGTAGAATCAATTGAAAAAGTATCACATAATGGCATTATCTGTACCTTCTCTACCCAGGAATCCTTGTACTCCACAATGAAAGGATTTCTCACTTTAGAAATAAGCTCCATCTGGAACATAGAAAACCCAAAACACAAACCTCAGTACGGCTGATACATCAAGATTCTGGACATTGCACCCAGATAATAGGGATTAATTTTACTTGAAATGACACAACAATCGAAGATAAAAACTTCCATTTCCAATGGTTAACATACTCCCTTAATAAAAAAATTGCTATAAAAGAAAAAAAGTAACAATCAAATAGCATTTTGATCCAAAAATAAAAAGGGAATGATAAGTGAAGTGACCTCCTGATGAGCAGACCTGCGGGCTCGATCAGTCTGACGAGCAAGACGGATTTTTTTGAGCACATACCTGAAAAAGAAACACACCCTGTTTGAGGACACGTGTAAATTTCAAAAACACAAACTCAGGGTAAATTTCAGGATGCTCACTTCTTGTTTTCGTGCTTATGTCTCACTAGGAGGGCCGAACCAAAAGACCCTTTTCCAATTTGCTCTAGAACTTCGTATTGCTCCATCCTCAGATGAATTCAGAAGACTTTAAGAACTTCCACTCCTTGAATTCCCAAATGGACACAAGTAGAAAAAGAATGGACTAGTCAAGCATTGCAGAAATCATTCAGACCTCACCTCAAGAAATTATGACCATCATAACAACAAAAAATAAATAAATAGAAAAAGAGAGAGAAGAATAAAGAGTGAGGGAAGATGTCAAACAACACGAAAAGACAGGGAACCTAACCGCGGAAAAGAATAGAAAATAAGGTGAAAAATATAAAAAGGGAAGAGAAAGGATAAGAAATGTAGAATAGAAAGTACCTGAAAAGGACAGTTTATTAAGTGAAGGAGTAGAGATCAAAGAAACGCAAAGCAGGAATGAACAGAAGACATGGCCGTATAGACTATAGAGTAGAGACCATAGGAGAGAGAAGAGTTTTAAAATTTTGAAATCCTCGACTTTTTTCAAAATTTAAAAAACGCTGAGCTATGCCTATCACTGTTTTCTTTTTCTCTTTTTATTATTTTATTGATTTGATCCGATTCTTTCTCTCTCTCTCTCTGACAAGGGGCTTTCACGGGGGAGTGCACGGGCGTCAAGCAATGAAGCTGGGATTCTCTACGACGCGCTCACGCTATAGCACTATTGAAGTAATTTGTACGTACTGCACCACATTTTACGTAAATTATAAAATTATAAAATAGATATTAAATTTTCTAAAATTACAAAAAAAATTCATTAATATATTTTACTATATAATCTTTAACTTTATTTTAGTGATGGTAAAAATTTATAATAATATAAATTTTGTATAATAACTATTTTATTTCTATTAATATTATGATTTACATATTTCTTGTATAGATAATAACCGTAATTAATATAAGAAAATATCATTTACTTCTCATATAAATGTATAACTAAAAATAATATAAATTACTTAAAACGTTATACTTCATGTTAAGTAACGCAATAAGATATAAGCAAATCCTAAAATAAGAATATTTATAGGCAAAAGTTGTATATTTATATTGTATATATAAAAGTTAACATCAGAGTTATGATTATCGTACCGTACCAGCCAAAAGGTACCGTACCGGCTAGAAAACGGTACGGTGAAGGTTACTTCGGTACTGGCCAAAAATACCCGATTTTTTCGGTGAGTACCGACCGGTATCCAAAATACCGACTGGTACTGTAAATTTGGGAATGTAGGAGGACCTTTTTGCAAATTTAAAAATTTTAACCCTAAACCCCCCCCCACCCCGACTCTGCTCCACCCTCTCGCTCTCACTCTCTCGCTCGACTCTCGCCTCTCTCTCACACTCACTCTCGCCACCATCTTGCCTCTCACTGTCACGCTCCTCTCACCATCGTCGCCGATTTTTGTCTTCTCCGATTGTCCCCGCCGGCCCTTCCCGGTGTCTGTCTCACTGTCCTCCTTCCCTTATCCTCCTTAGAGTCCGATCTGGGTTTGTGTTTAGCGTCCCTCGAAGACCTAACACATCGTCGCCAACGCAGCTCCAACACACCGATACACCACACCCCAACGCGTTTGTGAAGGTGGACAATCCGAAAACCCGAACCAACAACCCGAAGACCCAATGGTTTCAATTTTTTTTGGGTCTGTTGTTTGTTATTTTCGAAATATTGATGATAAATTACAATTTTGGATTTGGATTTTGTTGATGAATTTAGGAGTTGTTGGCTGTCGGTGGATGATGAATTTGCTGCTCATCTCATGATTTTGGATTTATGATTTGTGAATTGTTTTTATTTTGGAATGAAATTGCTCACGGTATTAGATTTGTGTGTATGTAAATTGGTTTGAATTTGATTTTAGAATGGAATTGTTGAAGTTGAAATTGTTGAATACCGTAAGCTATTGATTTGGGTCTTGTTATTTTGTTCTGATATGAAAATTAGAATTGGAATTGGAATTAAAATTATAAAATAGGGTTAGGGTGGTGTGGTGGTGACTGTGGAGTGATGTATGTATTATGCAAGGCTTAACAATATTGATTAGTTGATTATTAAAATTGCAATATTTAAACCTAAATGTAAAATTAATAATCAAAATGTGAAATTGATAATCAAATGAAGTAAATTTGATAATTAAATGTAAAATTGTAAAATTGATAATCAAAATTTGTAAAATTGTAAAAACTTAAATCATTGATTGACACATTCTTAATACTTATGAAATGGTAATTTATTTTTAATATTTGGTATTGAATTTAGGTAAATAAACAGTAAATTAGTAAAGTATACAGTACAACTGTACAATATATCAATGGACTATTTTGCAACTTTTAAAAATTTTAGCGACTATTTCATAAATTTAAAAAATTACCCGAAACGATATCCGGTACTAACCAATACCGGTACAATATAGTACCAAAACTCAATCCAATATTGAGTTCGGTACGGTATTCATAACATTGTTTAACATATAAATAAATAAAAAGAGAAAAAATGAAAACCTTAAAACTTTATTTAATGATATATTCACTCAAATGGTACTAGTCCCCATTTTTATTTGATACAAAACTCTCATCATTGAGATAGTCTTATCGTTACCATTATTAAAACGCATTACACCAAATAAAATGTTAATACTTTATCATCTAAGATTATTTTCTAAGTCACTATCATCTATAAAATTTGGTTTCTTACAAACTCAGTTCATTAAAGGATCAAAATGGTTAAGACAAATTGAGCCTGTAGAACTACTTGTTCTATTAAGAAATCTTAATAAAAATAAAATAAAATTATTAAGAAATTACATAAAATTATATTTAACTTAATAATGATAATATTATACATTTCTCAAAGCTTCAAGTTGTATCAAACAAAAATCAAATCATTTAATCGAATCTATTTCTTTTTTAAAAATGAATGAATTTACATGTGATCTAATTCCTTTTGCATTCAGTTTCACTCACGTATTAACTCGAATTTTGAATTACAAATATTTCTAATTATGAAACATCACTTTTGAATTAGTCCTATAAAAATAATTTTATAAATAAAAAAAGTAATAATTATTTTTAGGATAAAATTTGTTGGAGTATTAGGAATATACCCCTAACTTTTAAAAACTATCAATAAGAGTATAAGACAATAACCATCTTGTAACACCTGTCACCCGACTGTCAACTTTTGTTACAAATCTTAACCGTGAACTTCAAAATAACGTCGTGTAGTGTCACATATAATGTCATGTATTAAAAGCATCATTATGTTGGAGTCCACGCATAGAGTTTTTAATGGAAGTTGATGGTAGGATGGACGGGTTTGTAAAACTAAAATTATAAAGGGTTGTTAATAGTTTTTAAAAGTTAGGGTTACATTGATAATATAGCAAACCATACGGGGGATCCGATGAATTTAACCCGAGTTTTACGTGGCGTGGTATTCATCAGGCTCAATATATTCTTGTGGCTGGGTTACGTTGGCGTGTGGGTACGGGATCAGACATCAAGGTGTGGACTGATGCTTGGTTACCGAGGGACCATCAGTTTCGTGTTGAATCAGCCTCCGAGTCGATTTCTTCAGACTTGCGGGTCTCTGACTTAATTGATCCCACCATTAGGCAGTGGCATTACGATAAGGTTCATGTGCTTTTTACTAACGAGGATGCCCAGACGGTGTTTTCAATTCCTTTATCTACCTCGACCACGGATAGGCGGATTTGGCATTTTGATAAACGTGGGGTATATACAGTTAAATCCGGTTATTACACCGCCTCTTGTTTGCATCGAAACTCTGAAGTTAATACTGATGTTGATTGGAAATTGGTGTGGCGTTTGAAAATCCCCCCGAAGGTCCGTGAGTTTGCTTGGCACGCGCTGCACAATCTTCTCCCGACGAAACATTGGTTACGCTAACGCGGACTGAATGTTGACCCTCTATGTGGCTGTCATGTCTTGGCTGAGAACATCGATCATGTTCTCCTTCGATGCACTAATGTTGTCGCCTTGTGGCAACTTTGGGGACGTGGTGGGAGTGCTTTAGACTTACCTTTCATTGCTTGTTTTGTTACTCTCTGTCAAGCTCGAGACTTATCCATTGTGGAGGATTTTGTGATGTTATGTTGGCGTTTATGGTGGGCTAGAAATGAGATGGTTTGGAACCATCGTAGCGTTTCAGCTGAGATCATCTTGCAACAAGCCCTTGACTTCAAGCGTGAGTGGGTGGAGGCTCAGCGTCCTCGACAGCTTCCCCGTTTTCGCCCTCTTGATTCGGCTGCTACCAGCGATGGCTGCTTGGGTAGTGACTGGAAATGTTTTTCAGACGCCGCTATTTTTGAACACGCCAAATCTATAGGGTCAGGTGCGGTTACATGTACATCTGACGGATCCTTTGTTCACGCTTTTACTTCCGAGGCTTTAGCCTTAAGACTTGCTTTGGAACAGGTAAGCGCCCGCTATCCCGGCCCCGGCATCGTGCACATAGACGCTCAAGGAGTAGTGTCTTCGCTTCGCTCCGACCACTCCGATTGGTCTGAGTATGGGTCGATTATTTTCGATTGCAAGTTGCTTCTAGCACAACGGCAAGATATTCGAGTAGTGTGGTTACGTTGACAGTCCAATGTCTTAGCCCATAGATTAGCTCGTTCTTCGCTTTCCTTTTCAGATTTTATGTTTACGGTTTCTCCTCCTTTTTGTATTGCGGACTCGTTTTGATTTATTCTAAGTGTTGGTTTCCCCTCAAAAAAAAAAGAAAAAAATATATATGCCAAGATTAATTTTATCGCTTTGACGATTTGCAATGGAAATTCCAAAATCACCATACCTATCCTTGTGCTCCACTTGTAAACTAAGAAAATCTTGCATCATCTTTTGTAAACTAATTATTGTAATAATTAGTATCATTCCCCTATTAACTTCAGTTGTTTTTTTTAAATATGATATAAAATAGACAATATGATTAAAAAAAGCCCTCGGTAGTAAACAACTGAGAGTAAAATTGTCATATCTAATTGATGATTGCAAGATAAGGTTTATATAAGGAAGGACTATTTTTCATTTTTTTCTTAACAGCAAGATAAGATATATACAAAAAAAGGCTATTTTTTATTGTAAAAGTAATTTATTGTTCCCTTTTCACTATCAATCAAAGCAGTACTCTCACCAAAGCACTACAACAAAACTATACATTTCGCGTTGTCTTCGTATAAGACGTCGCCAAATGTGTGAGGCTTTTATGACTATCTTTTTAGACGTCACAATAGGTGGGAACATTCGGTGACGTTGAATGCAGACGTCGTTGAATTGCCATGTTTTTTGCGTCGTTTTAGTAGTAGGACGTGGGAAAGTAATATCCACGACGTC
>JAOSBM010000009.1:11792865-11805366 GCA_027568955.1 Erythroxylum tenue | reverse complement strand
ATTTTTTTATTAATAAACATGTTTTCTAATTGTTTTCTATTTTATGAAAAAAATTTCTAAAAAACTAGAGAATTTTCCGAAAGTAAACGCACCCTAAATGCTTGTTTCATAACAAAGTTACCAAAGAAATTCAAGGCTAAGGCTACAATTACATTAACTTTTTTCTAAACAAATTTCCAATAAAATATATGCAGAAAAAGACTCTATTTAAAATGTGGTATGATTATAAACCAAGGATCCTTAATGTGAGAACATTTGGTTACAGTGACGTAGTCAGTTGGAGCCTAGTGGTACACTGGGCCTCCCTAAATTTATAAAAAATTAAATATTTTAATTTTAATTAAATAATATATATATACAAGAATTAAAGAAGATGTTATATGCTTTAAAATGGACACCAAGGGCGTGCTGTAACAAGTTCCATACACATTTGGAGGTTTTACAAAGAGTACAAGTGTATAGTTAATGTATCTTATGGTGAAATGATTACGATATCTTTGTATTTTTACTTAATTACTAATATTTTAATTTTAATTTTTACTGTACTGTGTAATTTGACTTTCACAAGTAAAAATTCTTGTTCGTCTTCTTCTTGCATTTGCTGTTTGTTCTTAAAACCCAACTCAACATATAAATATGTGATTTATGTCTATGAAAAATAAAAATAAAAATCAGTCGTAAGCAACGTAAATGACAGTCTAGTCAAGATATATTGTTTGGAGCGAAGTTGAAAGGGGATGACTTGTGTGTAGGTCAGATGGCTCCTCCGAAGAAATCGAAGAAAGGCAAAAAGGTTTCAAAGAAATTGAAGAAACGGAAGAAGCATGGCAAACCCACGACCAGTGTGGTTCCAATCGACCCCAAAGCCTCTGATTCGGATTGGTGGGATAGTTTCTGGCTCAAGAATTCTTCTTCTCCAGGTTCCTTCTCCTTTTTTCGCTGTCACTTGCTCACCTTTTCTGTGAAATTGTTTGAAATTTAAAACTAATTTCGTGCTAGTGAATCTGGGTCCTTTCTATTTTCAATTGGTGTGTTTTCCCGTAGAAATAGAATGCACTGGGATTTGCTTTACATAGCATAAATTGCATTTGGTCTGTTGTGAAATGTTCAAGAATATGCGTTTATGTCATAGGCGATTTCAGATTTCTTAAAATTTTCAATTACTAGTGGACTTATATTTGGAATTGGAATTTGACATTGTAGATTTTCTGGTGCCATCTGATGAAGAAGAAGGGTTCAAATACTTCTTCAGGGTTTCAAGAAAGACTTTTGAATACATTTGTTCTCTTGTAAGAGAAGACCTGATATCAAGACCACCCTCTGGGCTCATCAACATTGAAGGAAGGTTTCTTAGTGTTGAAAAACAGGTTGCAATAGCTCTCAGACGGCTAGCTTCCGGCAAATCTCAGGTCTCAGTTGGGGCTGCCTTTGGGGTCGGCCAGTCAACTGTCTCTCAAGTGACTTGGAGATTCATTGAATCTTTAGAAGAACGAGCCAAGGACCATCTCAAGTGGCCTGATTCGAGTAGAATGGAGGAAATAAAGTCCAAGTTTGAAGCCACATTTGGGTTGCCAAATTGTTGTGGAGCTATTGATTCAACTCACATCACAATGACACTTCCAGCTGTTCAAACCTCGGATGATTGGTGCGACCAAGAGAAGAATTACAGCATGTTCTTGCAGGGGATTGTTGACCATGAGATGAGGTTTCTTGATATTGTGACTGGTTGGCCTGGAGGCATGACCGTGTCGAGACTCCTCAAGTGTTCTGGATTTTTCAAGCTTTGTGAGAATGGGAAACGTCTGAATGGAACTTTGAGGACTTTAGCTGAAGGGGTGGAGATCAGGGAGTATATTGTTGGTGGTGTCGGCTATCCTCTTCTTCCATGGCTCATAACACCTGATAGAGGTGATGAACTTTCTGATTCCTTGATCAGTTTCAATTCTATGCACGAGTCTGCCAGGTTGCTAGCAGTGAGGTCCTTTTTACAATTAAAGGGTAGTTGGAGAATTCTTAATAAGGTCATGTGGAGACCTGATAAGCGGAAATTACCAAGCATTATCTTGGTATGCTGTTTGCTCCAGAATATTATGATTGATAGTGGAGATCAACTGCATCCTGATGTTGCTTTGTCCGGCCATCACGATTACGGCTATGGAGAACAGTGTTGTAAGCAGGTTGATCCACTGGGGAAAACCACGAGGGAGAACCTAGCGGTATACTCAAAACAGAAGTGTCTGTTGAATTAGTAAATCCCTCCTCCGAATTCCGGAGCTTGTAGTTGAAGAATCCTTAATCAGTCCTAAGTGAATTTTGTGGGGGATATGCCTCATGTAAATTTAAGAACGGATGTCTGACTAATACATCATTCATTCTGATCTCAACCAACGTCTGTTGACGTTGTTGCTTGTACGGTAGAAACATATGTTCATAAACTCTACCAACATCGTGGAAACACACAAGTAACAGTTGCTACCAGGAACGGAAAGAAGAAGAGAGTTGCGCCTGGACTCTCCTAGTCCATGTAAAACAAACATTGTTCCAGAACCAAGAAACTTTCTTTAGTGGAAGGTAACAGGAGTACGAGAGGGTTTGGTTGTGTCAAAGCTTTGGCTTTCTGTCCGTCCTAATTGTTAAACCACCTGGTATCTTTCATTGCCACCTCTACAATATGAGCAAGCATTTTTAACCCACCTGTAGGATGGCCTAGGAAGTGTTTCTAGACATGTTTTAATAGAATCTGTAGAAAATAAAATAAAATGGAAATAAACCCACAAGATAAGCAAATGCCCTCTTGGAGCAACTTCTCGAAGTTTAGATGGAGCCTGAAATGTACAGCAAGATCTGTAGATCTACCGAAAATTTCTAGGAAAGGAAGTTTATGCACAAAGCAACTAAGAAAGTCTCAAAAGTAGGTATTTAGAAACTACGAATGTATGGATGAAAATATAATCGTCTCAATCGCTAGTTGGTGGTTGCACGCACGAACAGAAGTGCCCCTTCTTTCGTTTCTGGCTTGTTCTTGTCCCACCGTAGAGATAGTCTCGCAGCAGAACTCTGGTTTTTCTCTCAATTATTCTGGTTTTCCCACTGCTTTTGTTTTCATCATCAAGTTTCAGTAGCAGAAACTGCAATTTCTGAACCTCTAACTGCAATCTCCCAATTTTTTCTGACACCCTTCTCGCCTGTTCTGAAGCTTTTCTCCTCCTGCTTGTAGCATTCTCATCTGGAGCTGAACTTGTTTCCTCATTGAAGGATATTGAATTGTTGTCTTCAATGCTCTTAATTAGTTTGCGATTAAACTCGAACAATCTCATGATGGTCTCCTCCGACTCTTCTAACTGTTCCTTCAAACTGTCGAATTCAAAGCCTTTGCCTTTTTTGCTTTTCTCTGTGATCTCCAACTTCCTCCTCAAATCATGCACAGTAATTTGAAGGTTTGCTAACTTTTGAGCATCAGAATCTAGTCTTTCCAGTACTTTCCTCTCACTTGTTTCTTGAAAAGATCCCGAGAATCGTTTGGAAATCTCCAATTTGTCAACATTTACCTCCTTCTCAACCAGAGAATCGGACGAGGGATGACGTCTACTGTGTTTCTTTCCATTCGGTGAACTGATCGCTTTCAGGGACTTCCCGACAGTCGGGCCGATGTTGCCATTCTTGTTGGTAGCTTCCCATATTTCAAGCATATGATTATCGGCTTCTCTTCTGCTGATTCCATGGGGAGAACAATCCGATATCTGATCGAGGATTATATCTTTAGTCATCACTTCCTCTTCAGAGATTTCATGCTTTTGTTTTCGTGTCCTGAGATGATCGACAACTACAGGTTCCAGTTCCTCAACCTCTGGTCTTGGATTAGCATGCTTGCCTTTCGAACTACCTTGCCGGTGCAAGCTGCTTCTTGATTTCAATTTTTCAATCTGTCTCATTGCAGCCTCTAGTTTGGAGTTAGCATTTATGTTCTCCACCATTAGATGTCTCTCCTTTTCCATGACTGCGTTCTCTATTGCTCTGATCTTCATTTGCATTTCCTGCAAGGCCAGCAATCCACCACCGAACATTGCATTCTCTCCTTCGCTCAATTGTTGACACCAATCAGTATGAACGATCGTTGTGTCATCCTGCAAGTGATGGACTTTAGAGGATACCCAATAGTGGATGCAAGGAATTGAGGGAAGAAAATGATTATTAAGTCATTTCACGAAAGCAATCCTACGAATGTCCAAGATGGTTATCAACAGAAAGCATATTTATAAAAAAGGACAGATTCTTGACGAACAAATGGATGTTTGAATGAAGTTTTGGGAGTTCCTAGGTAAGGTAAGATCAAAAAAAATTCCCAAGTGGCTGATTATGCTACTCCACATAATTGAAAATAATAATAATAATAATAATAATAAATAATAAAAAAAAGGTGGAGGTACTACTCTTAACTGGCAGTTATAGATTTAGACTAGCTAAAGAAACTCAGTATTGACGCAGATTAGAAGTATATATAAAAGTTAGCAACCACCTTGGCATCCTTGCCGTTGGCTTGGGCACAGTTTTCATGAGGAAGAGTGTGACTTTCTAATGAAGTAACGCTATCCCTCAAAGAATTGAAAACTGGGATAATGGCGGTCATGTGAGCTGTATGTCCTTCGTTTACACCTTCAAGGGTACGTACTGTTTCCTTCAGCTGGTCAATCTCCATAGTTCTTGAGCAGTCCCTATCTTGGTGGAGTTCACATGCTTTAACAAGCTCACGAACCTTTTCTTCCAAAATTGCTTCTGTCACAGCAGATATCTGCAGTTCACCGAATAATGCAGTAGCCTGAGACTCCCACTCTTCGAGCTCATCTCTTTCCTTTCGCAGTTCATGATTCAAATTGTCCTCCCTACTTTTAGTTACCACATATTCTTCTTGCAATTTACATAGCTCAATCTCTAATTTCTTATTCTCTTCATGGATGCACTCCACCTCCCTACTCTGCTCGTCATAATGTCTAGATAATGTCAGCAATTGTCTTTCTTGATCTGCTCGAATGACCTCAACCTCACCACAACTGCACTTCAGATTCTCTACCATTTTTTGCAGTGCCGCATTCTCATTCTCCACAGAACAAAGCTTCTCCAACTTGCTTTCCATTATCTCTACTTTCCACTTTAGGTCATAATTTGTATAATTGAGTTCATCCAGATTTCCTATCAGCTTCTCAACTTCCAGAGACTTTCGAAAGATGATATCTCTGAGAAGGGAAGAATGGATACCCTGAGATACCGATTCACAAAAAGCAGCACAGATTTCCTCTTCTAGGTTACACTTTTCTGCCTTCAAGGTTGAGAGTGACTGCATCAACAATCTCTGCTCAGAAAGCATCTTGGAATTCTCTTCTAGCATGTTTTTATGACCCAGTTCTGAGTCCAAAAGCTGTCCCTGTAGATTCTTTAACTCATCCCTCAAAATGTCCTCTTTGTTTTGCCCCTCTGTAACTTTCACCTGCAAACCTGCATTCAACTCTACAAGTTTTTGGCTCTCACCCTGCAAAACCAACTGCTGCTCCATCCTGGTAGTGAGCTCCTGATCAAGAATGTCTTTAGCTGTCGCAAGATTAGCAACCTCTATTTGCAGTTCCCCAAGTAGGGAAACAAGAACAGAATTCTCAATGACCAGCTGCTCATTTCTGAAAAGCAACTCTTCTGTTTCTTCAATCTTGTCAACCACATAGTTCAGGAGGTCTTGCTCTGCCTTACCTTCATACCACTGGTTTGCACCAGGTTCAAGCGTCCTTATCACTCGGTAAAGCCCCATCTTCAATGTTTTAATTTGGTCAAACAAAGACTGCACTTTGGCTTTTTGGGCTGTTTTTTCAGATTCCAGTTCAGAAATCAGTTTGTCTGACAGTTTAGATGCCTCAAGTAGTTTCTGATATTGAAGCAAGAGGGAAATGTTCTTTTCTTCCATATCCCTTACCCACCTTTGCCAGATAAAAATCTCAATCTGAGACTTAACACCTTTTTCCACTTCATCCTCGTACTTTTTTATTCTATGAAGAACTTCTTCTTCGAGTAAGCAGATCTTTGATGCCATGCTAGCCAGCTGGGACTCACTGAACTGGGCAAGACTAGCATATTCTTTCTTCTGAGCATCAAGAGAAACCCGTAGCTCTTCTACTTCATCAAGTATTGCATCTTTATCTTTCTCCAGATTATAGTAGTTATCTGTTAACTCTCTGAAATTTTTCTCCAAATCTTCCAGTCTTTTCTGAGTAATGCCCAACTCAGATATCAAGCTTCCCTTGGCAATGACCAGGTCAGACTTCTCATTCTGCATCGCCTTATACAATTCCTCCAAGCTCTTTAATTTCAATCTCAAGCTTTCAAGCTCAGCATTTGCATCAAGAAGGGAATTCTCCAGGAAAAGGTTCTTCTCTGTGACTTTCTCCAAATGCTCAGTTGCAACCAGCAATTGTGAGACCAGCGTTGTCTTCTCAGAAGCAAGAGCTTCTTTATCTGCCAGGAGAAATTGATAGGATTCTTCTAAACTCTTCAGCTTTTTCCTAAGCTCCTCTAGCTCGACATTTAGATCTGACAAGGAATTTTCCAGAACTGCATTTTTAGCAATAAGTTTCTCCATGTTCTCAAGCTTCCCCAGAAGTGCTTCATTTTCACTTCTCTCTTTCTCAAGATCCCCTTTCAATTTCGTGTTCTCCTCTTGCAAATTCTTCACAGAAGACCCAAAACTCTCTGAACTGTAGCCAATTGATTCCACCTGATTCATTACAGCCAGATGTTTCTTGTTAAGTTCATTTATTTCCTCTTTTAAACAGTATATTTCTTGCTGAAGAGCATTTCTTTGGTCCACCCGTAGCTCTACTTCAGTTTCAAGTTTTCCTATTGTTTCCCGCAAGCTTGAAATCTCACCTTGCAAATTCTGTATCGTCAAAGTTGAAGATAAATTAACTTCACTCAAGCCCTTATTCTCCACCTTGACCTGCGCCAGTTCATTCTGTAGAATATGATTACGAGTTTCCAGGCCCTCTGAAATCTGAGCCCTATTCTGGAGCTCTACGGCCATAGACCTCAGTTCTTCCTGTGACTGGGAATGCAAATGTTGCAGAGTTTGAAAAGCAGTTTCAGCCTCCACAAACCGCAGATGCTCTTCTTGTATGCAAGTCCAAAGTCTTCCCATCTCCTTCTGTTTCTCCGTAAGTTCCTCAGTTTGAGCAGCCACTCGTTGTGATATAGACTCCAATTCTGAGTGCATAGTTTGGTTTGATGTTTCCAACAAAAGACACCTCTCTTCAGCACCCTTGAACTTAGCAACTCCATTATCTAGCTCAGATTTGAGCCGTCCAACCTCCTCCTCAGCACAAGCAAGTTTATGTTCCAGAAGTGAAATTCTTTCCAGGCACTGCTCGTATTGAGCAGAAGCAGTTTCCTTCTCATTTATTAGCTCGGCTAATGCTTGCTTCAGAATTTCAATTTCCCTTTCAGCTTCTTCAGCGCGCTCATAAGACCTCTTTGCCTCTTCCTCAGCAAGCCTTAATTTTTCCCTCAGATCAGATATCATATCCAGAGACTGCTTGAGCTGTAGAAGAGCAGCGTCTTTTTCAGATTCTAATCTAGTTATGTCTTCCTTTAGTGATTGTGTTTCAGTTTCAGCCTCACTTGCACGCTCACTAAGTTCCCCTGCATCCTTCTGGGCAAGGGAGACGCTAATCTCAAGATTTGCTATTTTGTCCAAACACTGCTGGTATTGAAGATAACTAGCTTCCCTTTCAGCCTCTACCTTGCCAAGGGCTAACTTCAAAGTTTGTACTTCTGATTCAGCTTTGCTAGCCCGATCATTAAGGTACATGGAATCCTCTTTTGCACGAGAGACTTCTGACTCCAGTTTAGACAATCTTTCCAAACTTTCTCGATACTGAAGTAGACCAGCTTCCTTTTCAGCTTGTAATTTAGCGAGAGCATTCTTCAATGTTACAATTTCTTCCTCAGCTTTTCCCACACGTTCAGACTCGGATGGAACTCGAGCATTGAGATCCTGGCTACCCTCCTCTGGATCAGAAAAGTTGAGTCCTTTTCTTACTCTTCCTTCGGCAAACCTTGAATGGTTCACCACTTGTCCAGACCCGAAACTATCACTGAGCTGTCTCAAACCCTTTCTGCCAGCACCAGTATCAGATTCGTCGGTAAAAGCTCCACTCCTCTTGGCGGTATGAAAAATTGATGATGACGAGCCCAAAGCATCACTTTGCAACTCATCAGGGTCAACAAAAGCACGCATTGATGACAAATCAGGTGTACGGGGATCACCATCTGCCAAGGGACCTGTAGGTGATTCATCAGTAAGAACAAACGGAATTTGATTGGGAAATGCTTCTGCCATCGTCCGATGTGCCTGGCGTAGCACCCCAGTTGCATGATCATATCTTTCAGCCAATGCACGATAAGCCCTGTAGAATTCTTCGACCAATTTCATAAGCTCTGGTCTTTTTTTATAGTACATCTCTGCTCTCCGTGCAAATGAATCTGCATCTTCTTCAATGAGTTTGATCATCTGTTTCACTTTAACATCCATATCTGTCCCGACAGAATAGAATCAGATCAAGGCATTAATGCAAAAACAAATAAAGAGAAAGACCGAAGAAGTTCCATCTCCAAATTTAGCACTAGAACGGTAGAACCTACTTCGAAATCACTGTCACTGAACATGACTTGTGAAACCATTATTAAAAAATACTGGAAACTAAAACTGAGTCACGATACAGTATAGAAATTAGTTAATTTCCTTCACAATCTCAAAGTAGCAAGTACAATTTTGAAAAAAGTAAGGTAGTTGACACTGGTATTCACAATCTCTGATATCATATAACTAGCACGCAAAGTTCACAACTACAAGACCGTCTTTCAATAGCAACTCAAGTGAAGAGTAAGTACTTCCTTAAACTGCTACAAGTCGCGTACATGCATAGTCCAACATGCCGAATTAAGTTATAATCCCATTGCAAAGGCAGCATCTATAGGGTGATCTAAGAAGATAGACAATACTTGAAACAGAATAAAAACCAAGTTTCTAAAATAAAACAGAACAATACCGGTAAGATTCTCCTGAAGCCATTTGGAGTTTTTTGGGCTGATGTGACTGTCCCACCACCAAGAGTACTTGCGTTTAGAATTTGCCTCCGAGACGGTTCCCATGGCTAAATCCAAGTAGAACACTATCACTAAATTCCTTTAAACAAAGACGGATGACCCAACCAGAATACGAGACGAAAACGGCAGTCAAGCGTGCAAAGATGGCCAAATATAAAGCTCCAAAGCCCGTCCTTTCAACAACCTCCAGAAACAAAACATTCCATAATTTAGATTCCATATGTAAGATCATAAATCGCAATCAATTGAGATCAGACCTTAAGCTACCTGATCAGCCGTAAGTAGTCCAAGGATTAGGAACAAAGGTTAACTGCTAACTCCAAAACTGGCAGCATGAACCTGATCGCGGAAACACCACAAAACTGAAAAATTAAATAGAAGCAAAGTTAGATCATCGAGTTTCATAGTTAAAAACATCCAAGAACAAAAAGAAAAAAAAAGAACAAAGTTGCTGCATAATCATACTTGAGAAATCATACAATTATCATGCACTAACGTGGAATTGAAGTGAAAGACTTCAAACAAACATTCCTTGAAAGCTCGTAGAGAAGGAAAAATAAAAGAGAGCGACATAGAAATGAAGAAAGAAGAAGAGAACAATACCAAAAATCGAACACGAGAACAACAGAATCACAGGGCGGCTTTGAACATGTTGACTAACATAAAGAAAAGACAGAGAATCTCACCGGAAAATATGAACGCGGACGCTTTATGTTACTACTGATCAGCAGTTAGTGGAAAAGAACAGTCAAGTTTGGCAGGTTTCACATATGCTATGGAGTTTCAACCCATGGTTGCTAGATCTCAGCTTGCGTCTGTGCGTCTCTTTATTTCTCTCTCCGGACGTTGCTTGCTTGTTAGGTACTGTTTGCTGATGAGGAAAGCGTAACAAAAGTCCGGGGGAAGGAAAACTAAAAACAAAAACGTAAATTTCTAGGAAAAACACCCAAGTGAGTGACTTTTGCTGTTCTTTTCTTTATATATATGTATAGTGTACCCGTGTTGGGGTGATTCTGGGAGATTTTGTTTATCCTAGGACTCTTAATTACGGCTTAACGAAATTACTAATCAGCCCTTGTTCGTACCTATTTTAATCTCTATATTTATTGACTGATCGTTGAGAAAGATTCTGTTACCATTAAAGCGGAGGTGCGGTCAAATGTCAAAATTTGGTAATAAAATAAAAAAATACATCTATAATTATTAAATGTGATACGGTGTAAGTAAGGAGTGAAGAAAACAATTTACATGAATCCAACGGTAAGGTATTTGACATTAAGACAGAAGAGTTGCTCAATTTAACTCCATTAAACTCCATTTTTGGCCGTTGATTCTCACTTACCACTAAATTAAAGATATACTCCTTTTTATTTAAAATAAGTATCGTTTTAGAGGAATGCACAAAATTAATGAAATGTCTGATATACTCTTATTAATTACATATTAAAGTAGCTTGAAAATATAATCTGTGTAATTAAGATTTGAGAGAAATTAAAGGGTAATTTTGGAAGTAAAATTATAAATATGCATAAAAAGTCACAAACGACATTTATTTTGAATAATTAAAATTTCTCTAATGATACTTATTTTAAATAGGAGGGAGTAAAAAATTAGCCAATGATCCTTGGTGTAAGGCCAAATGGGTCTTTTCGATGGGTCTGTGTAGAACAAGGATTAGTTAGGGGCATTGTTAGAAAGAATCTTTAAGGGGTGTTGCCTTGCCTTGCCTATAGGATGATATGATTGAGTTTGACACGGTGTTTCGTCCACTTTAGAGGAAAAGGTTAGGGACTTGGGCGGTGGCGAGGACGGCTGTCATTCGTCAGTCCACCAGGAGAAATCTGAAATCCTCTTCCTATTGTCCAATATGGGCCCACGCAAAACATGAATATTGTAATCCTCCGTTACAAACTTTAATCCTTCCCTTCCCATACGAAATATAGTAAGATATGTGCAGTTGTTATTTAGGAATTCAAACACTATATATTCTAAAATATTTAAACATTATTGTCATAATCAAGCATATCTCTATGTTCAATTTTCATGTGGAGAGATGGTCCACATCTCTTGCGTGAGTGCAATAAAGCGATTAAAAGTGCCATAATTGGTCCATATGGTTCAATAATAGCTTTCGTTAAACAAATCTCATTTTTTAAATGTATATACTTTTGTAAATGTAACCAAAAGTTTATGACAAATCATATTGATTTCAAAAGTCTAATTATGCCTAAGCCACTGGACTCTTCTGATGATGACGTTGGTTCACATTGGGGCAGCTTGGAATATTGGGTTGGTTGGGTCTAGGTGTACGATTTTGGATTTTGTCTTGAATTATCTGCCCCCCTATCTTGATGACGTCCACAAGCTTAGAAATTTTGAATGTTAAAAAAGTCTGAATGTCTTAGTCAGTATTAAACAGCCAGCACAGAGGCCGGTGCTCGGTAGAGCTTGAATTAGTCTAGACACACAATGAGCAACAAATAGTAAGCCAACAAGAAAAGGGAATTAGGAACATCAGTGGGAACTGGGAAGGCTTTCCTTAGAGGTAATAAATAGTTTTATCATCATTTACCAAAAAAAGTAGTTGATCCTAAGATCTATTTTTTAATTAATTTGTTAATTAACCTACAAAACTAATTCTGCTCAAGAAGTTTTGCTTTGTTTTTTGATCACGTGACTGCTCATAGTCTTCATGCTTTGTGAGTAATATAAGATAAGAAAATTTTAGGTCTCCTTTCCACACTATCAAGATCTTAAATTAATAATTATTGTTGACCATTTTGAATATAGTAATTTCTTTAAGGTTAATGTTGTAGGACATGTATATACTTTCCATTTTTATTGATTTCAGTCAACTTATTTTTAAAAATCAAATTACTATTATAAATGTCAAAATAGATGTTATGGATATAATAGTAATTAATGACTAGAAGATCATAAGTTTGAGTCACGGAAATAGTCTCTTTATAAAATGCAAAGAGAAAGTTGGTATAATTGATAATTCTTACTTCACCTTCGCAAAATAAAGAGCTTTATTCACTAAATTCGTCCTTTTGTTAGATAAAAGAAAAATGAAATGGCAGAAGAAAAATAATATAAGTGACACTTAACTTTTACCTTTTGAAAGGAGAGGAAAATCTTTTCCTATGATAAAAATATACAGTAAAACCTCTATAAATGAATATCTTTGAGATCTGAAAAATTATTATTTTATACAGAGTTATTAATTTACCGATAAATGAATATTTTATTAATTTATCGATAAATTAATATTTATTAATTTATATTTATTAATTTATAGAATAATTTTTATTTTGTACATTATATTTGTCAAATTAAACAATTAATTTTTTTCCGTAA
>JAOSBM010000009.1:11763697-11774407 GCA_027568955.1 Erythroxylum tenue | reverse complement strand
GCTTAGAAGAGATGCACCTAGTTGCCATTTTTTTAGAGAGATTGGTCTATCATTGAAGTACCATGGCCCATTTTTGAGCTTCAGCTCGAGAGCTGAACTTAAAGATGAAACAGTTCTCAGTTGATATAAGAACATCAAGTAAACTATAGGAATTCCAACTTTTGCATGCCCAAGCTTTAAGAGGAGGATATTCAAGCCTTTTCTTCGAGAAGAATACAGTTAAAGAAGTGCTCCATTTGATTGCTCAATCCTCAAAGGAGAGGCTACTACAGGTTAACCCTCTTTTGATGCAGGGTGAAAGTATTAAAGTGAAGGAGCTCCAACTGAGTCATTTAGAACTTGACACAAACTTCTCCTTGCAGGGAAGGTTGGGCGAGTAAATTATGATACTGAGGAATCATAGTATATTCAATTAGGGGAGGAGGAAGATTGCCATTATTAGTTTAGACCGGAGAGTATTGAATAAAACAAGGACTTATTGGCGGGTCGATTAATTTTGCCTTAAATTTTTTTGTAAGAAATTTATATATTTTTATAAAAAAGTTAAATATTTTTTAATTTTTTATCTAAATAATTAGATCGGAGAAGTGTTAAAATAGAAGATGATATGGAATATATATATATATAATTAAAAGTTAATTATATTTATTAATTGTAATAAATATTTGTTAATTTAATGTAATAATAAATTAACCATTTTATTTAATTAAATAATCAATTATTAATTTATTGATTTTTAATGTTAATAAATAAAATAAAATATTTTATTATTTATCATATTTATATCTTATTACTTATATAAAAAATGTAAATTAATAATTGAATTGTCCTATGAATAAACCAAAGCCTACTTAGAGCATGAATGTTGGGCAGATGAACAGAACCTATTGCCATTATTGTCCTATTGGATGGAATAATAATAATAATAATAATAATAATAATAATAATAAAGCAGCTATAGTTCAAATAATAATAAATTTGAAAGTAGTGAGAAAAAAGAAAGGATAAACACAAATGACCGGCTTGAGAAGTGCTGACTCATCAGTATGTTAAAGTGGAGGTTCCACCAGTGCAGCTGTACTCCATTTGGAAATAGCTTGTCAACTATTCTTTTTGATTGATTCAAAGATTTTAGTTGGTAGAGGTATTTGGTGTATCAGCTGATTTTTAAAAACTCCTCTTAATAGCATTTTGGTTTCAAACTTATTAAAATTGTGTTTTAATGGCAATTGTGCCCTCATTCTTTCCTATGTAAATTGCCATCAATTGCCCAGAAATGTTGTGTTATAAAATTTTAGTTATTACATAAATAAACGGTAATTTAATAGAAAAAATATTTTTATAATATAATATTCTAAATAAAAAATATATTACATTAAAATTTTATATAATTTTGGAATAATATTCACAAGTTAATTTTATTACTCGTTTAAAATTAAGAAATCAAATGATTTTAAATTAAATAATTAATAAAAATATATTGATGATAAAAATATTTATATATTTATTTTATAAAATTAAATATCTAAAATTTAAAATTTGATGGAAATATTCAAAGAAATACTAAGATATAATACTCATGTTCTTATAATTTTTTTAAAATTATACCCTCATAAGTTATTTTACACATAAATAATTAATACTAAATAGCTAATTTTATCAAACATTTTTAACAAACTGTTGATGTTATCCACTTATTAAATCATTGTTATAGTCTCCTATTAACTAACCCCAGGAGTAAATGTCATAAGAGAATGAACAAGCCTATATGTTGGTTGGAGGAGATGGTTGGTAACACAAAAGTCACCTTGAGATTCGAACTTTCACTGAAGTTGATCGTCAACACCCTTTGCATGGCAGTATTATTTAGATCCGCTTAAGCAAGACTTCAGCCTTCAACGACCCTCGAAGTATTTGCCTCGTACACTAAAAAAAACAAAGCTACGAAAGTAATAAGAAAACAAAGGCAACAAGAAAACAATAGAAATACGGTAAAACTAACCTTTATATACTTTCCCTCAAAAGAATACAAGAAATGCTCTCTCCGACTGAATGAGGAGAGCAAAGCTCAAATGAGCTATATATAGGCACTCTAACTTAGAAGGCAAGTTACATTCAGAATCTCAAGTGAACTACCTAAGATCGTGCTAAGATCACGTCTATCCCTATCAGATTACATCATGTGGACCAATTGGATGATACCTCCATCCAGGACTCTAACTGATAAGATAGAATATACAAGATAATAGAAAGAGTTTACATTCAAATAGGAAACTAGCATCCTTATCCTCGAAGATCTTTACTATCTTCAGATGGTGAGTTCCATTGTAACTCTAACTCCTAGTTGTCGTCACATCATCCAAGATCTCCCCACGATCTCTATCCGTTGATGATGCAGTGTGATCTTGTCGAAGCCCACATAGCACACTGGCATGATCCAATGCTTCCCACAACAAGTTCGTTAGTTGTGGTCCATTTATCTAAGCATGGGCCAAGTCCTTAGTCCATCAAGTCTTTAGCCTAGGTCAAGTCAATCTCCACAAGGTTCGAGACTCTACCAAAATTAGCACCAAGTCCGATCTCACTCGCCCATGTTTGCCTTAGTGTTTTTGCATGCCTCCCTCATGTGTGTAATCCAGCTAACCTTCCTCCTAAGGTGCATCATGAAGGTGGCTGAGAAGTGCTCCGAAATTTAAGATTCTAACAAACCACTCCCACCAGATGGATTCGACGCCCTCGTTGAATTAGTCTAAAGGTCAGCGTTCACCTGGTTCTCGAATTGCCACAAAGTCATATCTTTCTCCCATGTAGCTTTTACGATAGGTTTACCTTTCCACTGAATTAAGAACTCGATTCGTCAGTTCTTCTTGTGTTGACCCATTGTTCGATGATCTAAAATCTTCTCCACTTGATCCTCAAACTGGTTCCTCACAACCGATGGAGCTCGCTTCACCTGACTCCTATTCGGATCTGATGCATCCTCATAGTAATGCTTGCGAAAACTAACATGAAAAGTAGGGTGTACCTTTAACCGCTTGAGCAACTTCAATCTGTATGCCACATTCCTCACTTTGTGTAGCACTTCAAACTGTTCATCGTACTCCGACACCAAACCCCTACGAACTTGCTTACTCGAGATCTTCTTCCAAATCTGTGGAGTTAGTTTCAACAAAACTTTATCTCCCATGTCAAATTCTAACGGTCTCTTCTAAAGATTTGCTTGCTTCTTTATCCATCAAGAAGCTTTTCAAAGACTGTCCCTCGCCTCATCCAACAATTCTTACTTCTCCATCACAAACTTATGTGTCGCAGCACATTTGCCACTGTCCTTTGTTGAGCAATCTCTAGTGGTATGAGAGGTTGTTGTCCCAACACAATTTCAAAGGGACTTTTCTCCATAGCCGAAGATCTATGTAAGTTATAGCAAAACTGTGCTATATTAAGTAAATTCAACCAGTTACATTGACTTGCATTTATATAATGTCGTAGGTATTCCTCTAACAAATCATTGATTCTTTCTATTTGGCCATCTGTTTGTCGATGATTTGTCATTGAAAACTTCAAATCGCAACCCCTCATATTAAAAAGGGACGTCCAGAATCGACCTGTAAATCTAGCATCTTGTTCGATCACAATATCCGCTGGAACTTCAAAATACTTAACCAAGTTCTTGTAGAAGAACTCTACCGCAACACCCGGTTTGTGCTCCCACACAAAGTCATACTCAGTAAAAAACTGTTGCTACCGGTCTTATTTTACGGACAAATTCTTTTGGGTCTTGAAAAATGTGTTAGTAACATTATCTATTCGGACAACGAACCTGGTTCCCAGCAAATATACTCGCCATGTCTCAAGGCAATCCACCACCGCAAGCATCTCCTTCTCATGCATCGAATCCGGTAAAGCTCGAATGAGCTATATATAGGTACTCTAACTTGAAAGCTAAGTTACATTCAGAATCTCATTTAAACTGAACTGTCTAAGATTGTGCTAAGATCACGTTTATCCCAATCAGATTACATCACGTTGACCAATTGAATTACACGCTCATCTAAATAGGAATGTAACTAATAAGATAGAATATACAAGATAATAGAAAGATAGAGTTTACATTCAAATATGAAACTAGCATCCTTATCCTCGAAGATCTCTACTATCTTCATATGTTGAGTTCCACTGCAACTCTAACTCCTAGTTTTCGCCACATCATCCAAGATCTCCCCACGATCTCTATCCACTGATGATGCAGTGTGATCTTATCGGAGCCCATATAGCACACTGGCCTAATCCAATGCTTCCCACAATAACTCTGTTAGTCATGGTTCATTCAACCGAGCATGTGCCAAGTCCTTAGCTTGGGTTGAGTCAATATTCAAAAGGTCTGACACTCTACCAAAATTCGCACCAATTTCGATCTCACTCGCTCATATTTGCCTTAATGTTTTCGCATGCCTCCCTCATACGTGTAATCCAACTAACCTTTCTCTTAAGGCGCATCGTGAAGGTCGCTGAGAAATGTTCAGAAGTTTAAGGGTCTAACAGCTGGCCATTTGCGAGGATTGAAATATCAACGTCGAGAATTATACACTTGGCGTAGCCCGGGCGATAATATTGACATTTAAGACTGGAAGTTCTAATCATATCACGGACATAAGGATAAGGATGTGATAATTTTTTTAATTGTAAAACTATAAAATAAGCTTAAAAACTAATATTTTTAAAATTAGATTTTAAAAATTAATAGGTATTAAACTGTTAAAAATTAAATAGATTATAAAATATAATTAAAGGAGATGTTTTTAATTATTGAAAATTTTAATTTTTAATTAAATTTTGTTAAAAAATTTATTAGTTTATTTTATTGATTAATTAATTAATTGATTCTAAAAATTATTAAAATAAATTAAACAAAAAAAATAAAAATTAGTTTATTTAAATTTTTTAATATTGTTAAAAACAGAATGGGGTACAACTGCTATTTAGAAAACTCCGGGGCGTCTTTATAATTCTGAAGTCGCGTAACAGCCACATTGCAAGCTACCAGTTTGTGCTTGTTCAGTTCAACCACCCGACAGACTCTCTGCTAGCTCATGGGACGTGCCCACATGTCGTCGCTGATGACTGATTTGCTCCGACATTCGGGCGGTGTCGCCGTCATTGATGGCGGCCTGGCGACGGAGCTGGAACGCCACGGTGCTGACCTCAACGATCCTCTCTGGAGCGCCAAGTGTCTCCTCACCTCTCCTCATCTCGTCCGCGCGGTATTGTACCCATCTCATCGTTGACTTCCGATTTACGTTCTAAATGATTCGGTTTCTGTTTTATTTTTGGTTATTTAATACTGAGAATGTAGTTCATGTGCTCTCTTTAGATCTTGTTCTGTTAATTTCGAACTAAATGTTGCGTCGTTAATGTCAAAAAGAACTAGGTATTTCGTTTCGTCTTTGTTAGATATGTTTCTCTGTGAAAGGATAGTGGATTAGTCATTTGTGGACATTATATTGGTTTATCTACTGTCTTGTCTGGCAGTATTAAGTTTGTTTTCGGTAGTAAGAACGGGCAAATCACGGAGATAGAGATCACCATTATTTGGAAAGTTTTTGTCTCGGAGTTGGTGTTGGTTTATGTTCTTTATGGAGTCAGCTTTGTCGGTTTGTTTATGCGGTAATATGATAGTATGAATTTTGTTAAACCTAAATATTGGACGACTTAGATACTCTCTTGTTTGTCTGGAATAAATATATTGAGTCTCTGAATTTGGGACCACTGTGATCTTTTATTGCAATATACGAGTAATGAGTTTTTTAATTTAAACCAGGAACTTATGTTCACCATCTCTCTCACTGTTCTTCTCTCCTCTTTGATGTATGGAAAGAGTGAAGGTGAGAGGAAATCATTTCCCCATAGTTTATTCCGTAACCCAATTTTATTTTAGTTGGCTTAGTAAATGAAATATCTTGCAATTGATGGTTCATATTAGGAAGGGCTTGCTTGATTAAGTGGACAGAACTTCTTTCTGGGCCACTGGATAAAAGTTTATGATTATTTTTAGAAGTGTAAGCAATTGAATGTCATCTAATAGAAGAAAAGACATGTTCGTGTTTTAGAAATGCTATCTATAGTTCTATTTAAGGCATTTTGAGCAGAGGACCATTTTGTTCAGAAGTGGATAAAATGTGATTAAATTTATGGGAAAAGCTGTAACTGGGACCCAAACCAAAAAAGATGTTAATGACGTTAATGGTTTAGTGACTTCTTTTTGAAGGGATAAAACCATGTCTTAATGTTACCTTTTGTTAAAACTTTAGAATGTGAACTGTAATATATCTCCACATTTTTCTGGTTCTTTTGCTTCACAGGTACACCTTGACTATCTTGAAGCTGGTGCAGATATCATTATCACAGCATCTTATCAGGTATGATTCTCTTTGACTGCCATCAACTGCCTCTGCCCACCCAAAAGAGAAATAAAATGCACCTCCATGCTTCCCCTCTCTCTTTCTCTGTTTGTATGAAATTGACACTCATGTTCAATTCAATATGAATAGGCCACAATTCAGGGTTTTGAGGCTAAAGGCTTTTCTACTGAAGAAAGTGAAGCCTTGCTTAAGAAAAGCGTAGAGATTGCATGTGATGCACGGGTTATTTACTATGAAAGATGTAAAGAAGCTTCCCTTGATGGTAATAACAACGGTCGGGTTCTAGAACTACGCTCCATTCTAGTTGCAGCTTCTGTTGGCAGCTACGGAGCTTATTTGGCTGATGGATCAGAGTACAGGTGAGCCAACCTCTTATTAAAATTTGTACATTGATTCTATTGCTTACATTTCTGTGTGCATTAAGCAGCTAGAAATCCTTTCTTTTATTTATGAAATATCTTCTGGAAGTTCTATGCATGGTTTATTGTTCCTTATAGTATCTAAAGCACCAGAATATTACTTTCAACAGCAATTGTACTGATTATAACGGGTGTAGAGTATGACGATTATTAATTCTCCATCCTTTCATTACTTTATGTCATTTACTGCCAAATTAAGCTTGAAGGCATCAGACTATTGTCGCTTTTTTTCTGGAAAGGAGAATTCAATACACTTGACTGCCTTCATCTCTTATAATGTTTCGTGTCTTTATTAGTGGGAACTATGGCGACAAAATTACCCTACAATACCTGAAGGATTTTCACCGGAGGAGGGTGAAGATCCTGGCAGAATCAGGGGCTGACCTCATAGCTTTTGAAACAATTCCAAACAAGATCGAAGCTCAGGTAATATGCAGGGTCTTTTTCACGTTGTAATATTTCATTTACTTTGGTTTTCCTAAACATTTTGTATCATTGAAGGCATAAGGAAAAGCATGCTTCAGTGCTAAAATTCTTGTTTATTGTGCTATGCTATACCTGGCTAGGAGTTTCTTCAATTATCGAACCAGGCACCTGCTTCATATTGATGTTTGGGTAATGCCAAATTGAGTTTGTTGGAGAAGGAAATTGTATGAAATGCTGGATCTTAGGCTAGCTATGTCCTACATGCTTGATTTGCAACTTATTTCTTGCAGGCCTATGCTGAGCTCTTAGAGGATGAAGGCATAACAATTCCTGCTTGGTTCTCCTTTAACTCTAAAGATGGTATCAACGTGGTTAGTGGAGATTCTTTAATCGAATGTGCCTCAATAGCTGAATCCTGCAAGAAAGTTGTAGCTGTGGGAATAAACTGCACACCTCCTAGATTTATTCAGGGACTGATATTGTCTATGAAGAAGGTACTCTTATGGTGGTTATTCAAACAGAATTTGTTGGTTTCTTTTTGTCCTTTTTGCGGATAGTTGAGGTTATGTTCTTATGAATTTGGAAATGGTCCTATCTTGTTATGTTTGAAATTTATACATAAAAGATTCTTCAGGTGACTACCAAGCCGATTCTCATATATCCAAACAGTGGGGAGAGTTATGATGCTGAGCGAAAGGAGTGGGTGGTAAGTCCTTTTTTGCAGTGGAATACATATTATTTTAAAATCAATGGAAGGCATTTTGAAAAAAGTATCCAGGTAGAACCCTTTAACTGACTCTGGAAATAGCAAGCAAACACAGGTTTTAAGTTTTCAAAGAATCATATTGTACGGCAAAACTTGGTTGGATTGTCAACCGAAATGGGGAAATGAAAGCTAAGAATATATGGATTCCATTTGTTATTTTATGTTAAGTACAATCTTGAAACTTAATATATTGGCCTCGTTCTATACATGGCAAACTGATGTCTGTTTGCATTTGTTTCCGTGCAGCAAAATAGTGGGGTGTCTGATGAAGATTTTGTTTCGTACGTAGATAAATGGTGCGAGGTTGGAGCTTCTCTGGTTGGAGGTTGTTGCCGAACTACTCCTACTACTATCAGAGCCATACGCAGGACTCTTCCACATAGATCTGCGGATCAATCTTGCTAATCACCAGTAACCGTCCTGACTTCAAATGGAGATGCTACAATGACCAAACATCCAGCAGAAAACTTCTCGACTTCAAATACCAGGAAGCATCAGTGGTGCGCAAGATCCGCTTTTGACTTTGAAAGATCCAACTGACCACGTCAGACGTAGTTGTCTCGCTTGCTTGCTTCTTCGTATTAATGTACTTCTGTAAGATTATCTTTGAGTTAATGACAATCAGTTTCAGTCTGACAGTTGTGTAAGGTTGTGTTGGAAGTTCAATGATAGCTCCTCAGTTTACCAATTAAGTACTATTTAGTAGTCGCTGAGTGAACGACATAAGTATTTTTTGGTCCGAAACATTTTACTTCGAAACTTGGTACTGCACAGGGTCTAGATGAAGGTTACTGGAAAGGTGAAGTGATTGCCTATCCATTTTATATCTACCTTACATTGGAACCTACTAATTTTAACTTGTCAAACATAATGAAGTCTTGAGAAGTGGCACAAAAAGGAAAAAAAAATTTATTACTAGTATTTTTGGTTAGTCATTGCTTGATACCAAGCCTGGCAATGCCTTCCTCGGGATGTATTGCTTTACCACTCTCATTTTCTATTCGGACATTTCTCTTTATATATTCCACTTAATAGGTTGCATCTTTCAAGTTCACAGTATCAAGTACATGTGTACAACAAATGTCTTTAGTGCATCAAAGGTCCATTGTTTCAAGTACACCACATTCCTTATATTGCTACGAGGAACTACGAATTCAAGTATCAAAGCCTGAGTAGATGCCACTATCTCTTAACAACCTTTTCTCTTCTTCAACATAACTCTTACCCCTGCTAGCCTGACCAAATTCTCGTTTCCGCTTCTCTTTCTGGGAGAATGAAAGACTCTTCTTCTCCTTTGAAGTTTGCGCATTCGCCAGTTGCTCTCCATCCTTTAATGCAGCTCTCGTTCTCTGTCGTTCTTCATAAGATTCTTCAACTTCACCAGTTCTGCCCTGTTCTTTGCCAGTAGACCAAGACCAATCCGACACTACTTTATCTTTCGGAGGAGGCACATTCAAAACTGACAGTCCACCTTTATAGCCATGTCGCTTCAATGCTTCAAAGTCCACGACTTTTCGCCTTCCACTCTTGCCTACATGGAAAGGAAAATAAACATAAGGGTGCAAAGCAAATTCTCCTCCAATACCAAAGTGGAGAATTTGAATAATAGGAACTGAAATGAGGATGTCCACAAACAATATAGGTTCTATGCCACCATGGCTAATTATTCACCAATCCTCATCATCCACTATGATTGCATGAACCAGGGTACCAAAATATAAAAGAACTTGTATTGCTGAAACACTCCCCAATCAAATTCCTTCCTCCAACATTGCTTTATTGGTCCAAGTAACAAGTTTCCCACACAAGGATATAGCAGTTTAAGATTAGGCATACAGGTTTATACCGACCTCAAGCTATAGAATCAACCAAAAGTGTTATACCAATCCTTGCACTAGTACATGGAGTTACCCTTCTAAGTTCCACCTCAATAACCACTGTCAAATTTTAAACTACTTTATTCTTTACCTATCATTCAACTTGGGTAGCATAAAGAACTCCCAACATTAAGGCACTCACCTTTGTTTACGGCAAATTTCTATCTTCTTCAAGAACCATTAAAGACTATTCAGCACATATTATGCGTTATTCATGTATGATTTCGGAACCCCTACTTAATGGAATAATCATTTTGAATAATTTCATTTCCTGTGCAATAGAAAAAGAAAAAGAAGTCCATACAAGCTAACAACTAAAGCTGAGAGGTCGACAAGCTGCAATCATGGATAAACACCGTTGGCAGAAATTGAATAACCATCATAACAAAAATAATGGGAAATACCTCCAGATTTACGTTCTTTAGACTCGGCTTTATCAGCTGACCTGTCGGTTGCAGAATCTGAATGCGAGGATGACGACTCGTCGCCCGAGGAATCATTCCCATCGTCATCACTCCAGGGCATAGCCCTCTTCATGCTTCTTCAATTACAAGCTACAAACCAGGACTTCCGTAAAAATTAGAGCTTCAAATAATTATTCCAAGAACAGATTAAAAATTAATAAGAAAAAGCCATAGCTTTGCCTTCCTAGACCCACAACCCGAAGATCATAGCAAAATTTAAACAAAACCCCAAATTGTTAGACAGAGAGAGTTATCTCACTGTTCAAGGAATGGGCACCCATTAGATTGAGAGAGCATCTAGTTAAATGAAAATGCTGACTCAAAAAAGACGACGACGTT
>JAOSBM010000009.1:11702855-11712914 GCA_027568955.1 Erythroxylum tenue | reverse complement strand
AAAGTTGTAGATCTAGATGAGTACTTATAAATTGGTATAAAGATGAGGTCAATCCGACCTCTGTAGCGAAAGTTATGGCATTTTTGCTAAAGTATGTCAGATAGAAATCCGGTTTGGAATAGGTTGGGCTTTTTAGGCCATATCTCCTTCGTTCGACCTCCGTTTGAGGTGATTCTTGGTTCTACATAAACTAGAGACCGAGGGCTACCATTTTCAAAGGTCAAATTTAGTTTTTGTGATCTTTGCTTTGTGGGCTTACCTTTGGGCTTAGAAATGTCATGTTTGAAAGCTTGTCTTCTAGGGTTAAGGAATTTAGGAAAACCCATTTATGTGTATGTTCTTCGATTCCGAACGATCGTTGGGCTTCGAAAACGGGGCCCAACATGAAATCCCCTATGTAAATGCAACCTTTTGTCAATCTATAAACTTTAATACTTCAAATTAAATTGAACTTAATTCATTATAGTGAACTTATCCGTTTTAGAAACTTTTACATGTTATCTTTATTTAAGAAATCTTCTTGTTAAGATATTCTTTAAAAAAGGATATTGATGCTATAACATCATGTTTGTGTTCAAACCTTACATTAAACTATATAAACTTTTGGTTGAGTTAAAAGTAAGTTATCTTACATAATAAATCCAAAAAGCTTTTCTCGTCCTTGTATATTGTAATTTTTTTGACATTCACCAATAATCACTTGTTATAATCGGTAAGCTAAGATGTTGAACAAAATTGATGGTTTGTTTTTAATTGATTCTTTATACTTGTTTTTAATTGATTCTTTCTTAAGAGTTCTTTGATATGCTTGTTAGGAATGATGATATTAATACTTTATTTACAAATGCATTCCAACAGAAGGTGCTGAAGCTCATAACAACAAAAGCTTAAATTGAATGAGATCTTAAAGTTATTGCTTCAGAATTAAGAGGTATGTCTAAAAATTACTACTTTTACATGTTGCTTTTTAGATGGGTTTACGTTTCTTATTCTTAGCATGCTCAATTTCATTGTTTGGTTAACTGTGAACTTAGTATGTCAATTTGTGTTGATTTATCATTATGTTATTTAGAACATAAATTGTATTTAGTAATTTAGTAATTTACTTTTAAATGTACAGCTACATAGAAAAAAGTTGGATGTCTCATCGAAAATAGTCTACTCAATACTTAGAAGGAGTTAAGAGTTTCATGCAATTTGTAAAAGATCAAATGGATGTAGAATCTTATATTCATTGTCCATGCATAGATTGCTTAAATGTGAACATTCAAAGCCAGCCAAGATATGGTATATAATCACTTGCAAATCCGAGGTATAGATAAATTCTATACTTCATGGATTTATCATCGCGAAAGTTCTGAAGCAAGTGGTAGTAGAAGTGTTGATACAGGTATTGATGGTAGTAACAATGATGTCATAAAGGACTGTGATATTAATGAAGATGGTGATAATGGGATTGGAGAGATGTTAGAGGATTTAGAGAATTATATGGAGATTTTAAATTATACTAGTTTGCATAACATAATTGGTAGTATTACAGAAGATAATTTTAGGAAATCATTGAAAGTTGTTCAAGAAGAATTATATCCAGGGTGCTCGAAATTCTTGCATCTATCTTTTTTATCAAGTTGTTACATTTGAAGGTATATAATAAATGGAGTAACAAGTCTTTTATCATGTTAATTGATTTGCTCAATGATGCATTACTTATTAGACACAAATTGCACAAATCTTACTATGAAGCAAAGAAATTGTTAAGGGACCTTGGATTAGGATATATATCAATACATGCTTGTAAGTATGATTGTGTTATATTTTGGAAGGACAGTAAAGATCTTAAAGAATGTCCCATTTTTGGTACATCAAGGTGGCAAGTAGATGACGGGAAAGGGAAAAAGATTCTACATAAAATCTTGAGATACTTCCTTATTAAACCACAATTACAAAGGCTTTTTATGTCAACAAAAACAGTCATAGATATAAGGTAAAGAGAAATGCATTGATGATAACATTATATGTCATCCAACAAACTCAAAGGCATGGAAAAACTTTGATAGAAAGTTTCCATGGTTTGCAGAAGATTTTCGTAATGTTCGACTTAGTTTAGCCTATGATGGATTTTGGTAATAAAAGTACTTCTTATAGCATATGGCCATTAATTCTTGTGTCATATAATTTACCTCCATAGAAGTGTATGAAGGAGTTATTTTTTATTATCTTTCCTTATTCCAAGACCTACTACTTCTGGTAGTGATATCAATGTATACATGCAACCAATAATTGATGACTTGAACAATATCTGGGAAGTTGGATTAGAAACTTATAATGTTGTTAAAGGTGAAACTTTTATAATGCATATGGTTGTTTTGTGGACTATAAATGATTTTTCAGCTTATGGCAATTTGTCTGGATGGAGTACTAAAGGGTAGATGGCCTAGCCTGTGTATAACCATCAAACTTATTCAATGAGGCTGTGAAGTAAAATATGCTATATAGGACATCATCATTACTTGAAACATGGGCATAGATGGCAAAGAAGCAAATTATTTAATGGTAAAGTAGAACATAGTAAAGCTCTATTGCACTTGTTTGGTGATGACGTGATTGAACAATTATCACATTTGGGTGAGTTTACACCTGGCAAACACCCAAGTAAAAGAAAGAGAAATTGAAGTGTTGTTGCTCTTAATTAAAATAAAAAAAAGCATATTTTTCAATTTGCCATATTGGAAGGAATTGCTATTGAGGCATAATCTTGATATGATGTATATTGAAAAAAAAACATATGTGAGAATATTTTAGGTACTTTGATGGGAACTGATGGCAAATTAAAAGACAAAATAAGGCTAGATTAGACTTAAAAGACATGAATATAAGAAAAGATTTGCATTTGAAAAGAAGAGATGATAGGTCATACATTATTCCACCTACATGTTACAACATGTCAAAAAAGAAAAAGCAAACTTTTTCTCAATTTCTTAAATCAGTCAAGTTTTCTTATAGGTATGTATCTAAGATAGCATGTTATGTCAATGTGTATGAGAGAAAAGTTTCGGGGTTAAAAGGTCAGGATTGTCATGTACTTTTGCAATGATTACTTCCTGTTAGAATACATAGGTGTTTGCCAAAGGATGTGTACGCAACTTTAGAACAATTGGGTGAGTTTTTTAAGCAATTATGTTGCAATACACTAAAAGTAGAAGAGCTTGAAAATTAGAAAAAGACATAGCTTTGATTCTATGTAAGCTTGAACTAGTATTCCTCGCATCTTTTTTTGATGTTTTGGTGCATTTGACAATTCATTTACCATATAAGGCAAAACTTTATAAACCTGTTCAATTTCGATGGATGTTCTCCATTGAAAGGTAATTTATATCAACTTTTTTTCTCAACATATTTGTTAGTAACAATTGTTGATGTTTTATTCCTTAAAAACAATTGTTAATGTTTTTATATTTTATGTAAGGTTTTTAGGCTCTCTTAAGCACTATGTGTGTAATAGAGCTCGACCTAAAGGCTCTATTGCAAAGGAGGCTCTATTGCAGAGGCTTATATATCAAATGAATGCTTGACATTTTGTTCTATGTACTTAAATAACATGGAGACAAGATTTAATAGAGAATAATGTAACTTTGATTTTGATCAAGATGGTGGCTTGTCAGTTTTCTCCCAAAAGGTAAGGCCACTTAGAATAAGAAAATATGTTGAGTTAACTAAAGATGAACTCGAAATTTCCCATTGGTATATTTTGAACAATTGTGAGGAAGTCGATTTATATATGGAGTATATATATTACTTCTCATTCATTCTTTCATATTTAAGTATAGCATTCAATCTGTCTTTTCTGACATCACCAAGATGAAAGTAGAAGTAAAGGAATTCTTAATGTTGAAGGAAGACATAAGAGTAACTTCATATCATGGTTTAGGACTCAAGTAAGTTATTCATGGAATAGTATGAACTTATGGCACTATGTAGGAGAGATTAACTTCTAATTATATTTTTGTACAAATGATACAGTTGCATAACCGTAAATTTCCAGAGGCGATGAGAACATTATATGCTTTGACATATGACCCTCATATATATAGGAAAAGATAAATTGATTGCATTATTTATGAAGTTAGATTTCATATAAAAGATCGTGACAGTTGACTTAGAAGCCATGGTTATTGTTGAGTGACAATATAACAACGAATTTATTGACTTCTATGGTGTAATCTTAGAAATAATAGAGTTACAATACATCAAGGATAAAAAACGTTGTTCTTTTTAAATGCAAATGGTTTAATCTTGGTGATAAAGGGATAAATACAAAAGTAAATGGCAACACTACTAACTTTTTCTAATATAAAGTGCTATAAATCAAGAATATTAATTCTATGATTGTTTCCGCTCCTTTTATGGCACGGGTATTCACTTTCAACTCATAAAGTTTATGATTCCTCATCAATATTTAAATTCTATACAGATTACCACGATCAACATAACACCTAGTAATGATAATTCCATTAAATTGGGAAAAATTATGGAAATAAATTGTTAGAAGACGAGGATTTTTATTTACGTAGACTTCCAAGTTATATAGAAAATAAAGTAACATTCTTTTACTCCTATCTTCAATGTTAGTAATACATGGTATGATAATGATCCTTTTGTACTTATAAGTCAAGTGAAGCAAGTATTCTACATCAACGACACCGTACTGAGCAGTAATTGGAAAGTTGTTCGAAAGTTTCATCATCAAAATGTTTTTTATTTTTATGAAAGGAACGGTCCAATGGGTGAGGATGGTGATGAAGTATATCAAGAGACTGAATCGGAGCTGAATAATGGATCCCTTCAAATGGAAGATGCAGATATATCATCATTTCATAGGAGAGATGTTGATCCCAATATACTAGAAGCAAATGAAAGTACAATCTAATCTTGTCTTACAAAAAGATGAAGACTATATTGCGGATTCATTATATAACAATGATGATACTTTAACCGAATATAATAGTGATAAAGAGTCGAATCATAATGCAATTAATGATGATGATTTTGAAGATCTTGATTGTGATGATTGAAGGTAATAAAAGTGTTCTTTATATTGTTTGAAATGTAATGCTGTAAACATTTGTGTAAACGGGTATTGTTGATGTTTAATTTATATTAATGTGGATTATCGATGTTTTAGTTATTTTAATACAGATTGTTGTTTCTTGAGTTATGTTAATGTAGATTATTAATGATTGAGTTATGCTAATGCGTATTGTTGATGATTGAGTTATATTATTGTGTATTGTTAATGACTGAGTTATCCTAATGTGTGTTATTAATGATTTAGTTATAATAATGCGTATTATTGATGATTGAGTTATGCTAATGCAGATGCATATTGTTGATGATTGAGTTATGCTAATACGAATTATTGATGATTAAGTTTTATTAATGCTTAATGTTGATGATTGAGTTATATTAATGCCTGTTATTAATGATTGAGTTATGTTAACGCGGATTGTTGATGATTGAGTGTTAATGTGGATGATGAATGAGTTATGTTAATGTAGATTGTTGATGATTGAGTTATGTTAATGCAGATTGTTGATGATTAACATATGTTAATGTGGATTATTGATGGCTGACTTTTTTTAATGAGATTATTGATGGTTGAGTTATATTAATGCGGATTATTAATGATTGAGTTATGTTAATACGATTAATGTTAATGATTACATCTATGCTTGTAATGATGATTGGATGTATTGTAATGTTAATAAAATTTATGTTTATTTTTATAGATATCCAATATAATGGCACTTGGTAGAAACAAAGGGAAAAAGGTGGCAGGTATTGAAATTGTAAAACAGAGGGATGTGCAACTTCAACTAGATCAATCAATTACTAACCAACAACAACACTTGACCTCAGTCACTAATGAAATTAGTAAGGCACAACCTCATTCTTCCTCAAACAATAGTGAATCAACTAGTATAGAGGGATTTGCAGGTTTGCTATTCTTTAACACCTATAAATAGACTTATATTTAAATATATATTTACATGTTTAATGCATATTTTCTTATCATTATTGATTTGTTGTCAAGTTCCAATGTCAATATTTAAAAAAACCTAGAGGTATAACTATAGGTTATAAATTGCAACAAATAGCAAGTTATCAATGCGCATTGATACTTCACAAGGTCGTCCCATAGATAAGATCCAATCTGCAAAATTGTTAAGTGAGTTAGGGATTATTACGATAACAGAATTACCTTACCTCAAGCATGCTAAGGACTTAAAGGAAGACAACTTGCTTGAAAATGCTTTGGATAAAGTTGCGGTAAAATTTGAATTTATTTAACTATATACAATATTGTTTCACTTATTTTAAAATTAATTATACTTTTACTTATTATTCACAGATGAAATTGAATGTTGTTGATATCGAGAACCCTGATGTTTCAAACTACATAACTTCATTTTTGAAACAAAGGACCATGGATTGCTTTTATAGGTTGCATTAGTTTTATAAATCTTTTCCTTCTGATGCGGAGGCGAGACATGTTTCGGAATGAATTTCTCAAGAAAATTGGATTAATTTGTGTGATTATTGAACCTCTCTCAAAGTTCAGGATTTTGTTCTTTCCCTTGAAATTTGCTCCCGTTAATCTTATTAGATGATTTAATGACTACCTAATATTTTTTTTCTTTATTTAGGAAAAATGTGAAAAGGCAAAGGTCAATAGAGGAAAAAAGAAAACACCTCACAATTAGGATCTAAATCATTTGTACTTGCTGAAATGAATATGTGAGATCTTTTTTTACAAGTTATAATTATATCAATAAGCATTATATTATTTATTGTGCCTTGTATTTTTCTTTCATTAAACAGAGTAAGAAGGAACTATGTTGACAAGAGTATGATAGGATCACATTGTATAAAGTCACTCATTATAAGAAAGGTCAAAGGTGGATGTTTGAAGAGTGGAAAATAATTATATAAGTATAATTTTTTTAAAATTTTAAGTTTCTATATTTATGTAATACTATCTAATAATATTTGAATTGAATATTGATTTTATTTTTTTAATTTTAGAATAAGATGAAGGAGTTGTTATAGAAATTAAAGTATGAGGGCAATGAGGTCAATGTAGAAGACATTTGCAATACCATGCTTGGTACACATTTTGGTTATTTCAAAGTTCTTGGCTTTGGCCCTAAGCCAAATGTTTAAATCTCATCAAGGTCCGCATACTTTCATCGTCTTGTAAAGGACAACACATCGCTCAAGGCTAAATTATAACATACTAAAAAAAAGTTAACCAAGTATGATAAGTTCCTTAAAAAAATAATTGGCCCAGATTATCAAAGCAGTGAAGATGAAAGTGAACGGTATTAATTACATCTCTTATATTTTTTCTCTTAATTCCTGCTTGTATTATAATTTAAATTTAATACTTTTTTCTCAAATTACGGATTTGAAGAAGATGAGTCGACTAAGTGATTTGTATTTTAATTTGTAAACTAGTCTTTGTAGTTATTATTGTGTGTATATTGTTAAAGTTTTAATAAAATCTTATATACGTTGAAATTTAATGATATTTTATTTTTTATATATAATGTTTCAAATTATCAAATATTTTTTTCATAATTTTTATAATAAATTAAAAATAAAAATATATCGAAACATTATATACAATAATATGGATTAAAATGTAACAAATAATTTATTCCAACATGGTATAACATTTCGTTAAATCATAGATAACAAATTTGATTACATTTTACAAAATGTAGCTAAAACCATTTCGCTATGCTTTTAAAAACATAGCTAAAAACTTTTGCTTATGTTTTCAAAACGTAGCTAAAAACATTTAGTTATGTTTCTGGAAAAGTAGCTAACCCCTTTGAAGTTGAATTTCTCTTTTGATTGAAATCTCAAAAATTGGATTCGATCCTAACTCTCCCTACTTTCAAGAGAAAGATTGAGCTTCAACTTTCTTCCTCAGAACAGAACCTGATGCTAAGCCAAGTCGCTCAACTTGACCGTTAATCAAGAATACTTAGCCTATGTTATCAAAAAGCATATGTAGCCTAAAGTTTTTAGCTACATTTCCGGAAACATAGCTACAGGAAATGAAGCTAATAGTTTTATATTATTAAATTTGTAGACATTCCCGCATTTCCATCCCCCATTATTTTGAATCTCCCATTTATTAACATTATTGGATCATTCTTCATCCAATTTTATGGATTGATCTAAAATGCGTAAAAGAAGTTAGTCATATTTAAAAGTCGAGTACTCTACTGTTGAGTTAGGAACCCAAATAACAAATAAAAAAGTTAGCTTATATAGGTACAATCAGAATAAAAAAAGATTTTTATATCATATCAAATCTAATAAGCCAAATATTTGATTGAAGAAAAAAAAACGATGCATTGGTTCAATAATCAATATTCCCTTTTTCATCAATTCTGTAAGAGTAAAATCTTTTTGAATCATTATAATATCGACACTCATTTATCCTCTTTGAATAGAGGATATAATAATTGATCATGAATTTGTCAATCTAAGCAGGAGACTTGATTAAAAATTTCTCACAAAGTGCCAAACATATCTTGTTCCAATTCGTTAAGCATAAATGAAACTTCCATTAAAAAATTCCATTAAAAAAGGTTTGGACAAATAAAATTCATCTTATCTTTCTTATTCCTAATTATCAAGAATTTGAACCAAAAGTGGATACATTCAATATCCAATTTTTTGACAGTCGAAAGGGGGCTTTTATTAACTTTTAATTTTATCCGATTTTCTTTATTTCTAGATCAAAAAGAAGAAAAAGAAGAAAAACTCCATTCGAACATATTATCGGATCTCATTAAAATAGTGTTGATTGAAGTCCGCCCTTATTTATCTACGTTTACCTATGACGCCAAATTGGAATTCTTTGCTTTTTTTTTTGCAATCCATTAAGAAGTAAGAAGTCAAGTTTCATTCAAATTAATCACTTTGACTAACTTGACTAAAAATTTTTACGTAAATTATAAGTTAAAAGGAAGTAGGAAATAAAATAAACAATGCAATAGCAATAAATATGAGAATATTTACTTCTATCATCTTGTCCTTTCGTTATGATTTACTTCACAATAGCTCAGGAATGATTCCCATAGAGATGATAACGTCTATAAATTAAATGGGATGAATTCCATGGTGATGATGTCCAATCGGATCAATATCATGAATAACAATATCTGAGTTATCAAATAGATTCATCGCCACACTTGGAATAGTATAACATAGAAACATCATTTATCCATAACTAATAAAAAAATGCATTCCTAATCCAATCGAAAATTTCATTTCATTACCTTTTTTATTTATTATTTATTTATCATTTTTCCAACTCCATTTTTTCTAAATTCCGAACTAAATGGGCTTCTAGATGCCTGATTTCTTGAGTGATCTTTTCAGAGCCTTCGCTTGTCATATGAGTCTGAATATCGGTAAAAAAAAAAGATTTGCATGATTCTTTCTACAATTTACTCTTATATCACCCCCAAAACCCATTCGTTCGATTTTTTCTTTGATTCAGAGAAATAATAAATAAATGCTTGTTTGTCCCTTCCACACCCCACGCGAGATTTACAGCTTGGACTTTCAGGGTGAGTTCATATGTTGGGACCCGATTTCGGAACCGGATCCCAACCGGCAAAAAAACGAAAAACGGAAAACGAAAAACGGAAAGCGAAACAATAGCGGATCCGACTCAAATCCGAAGCGGAAACATAAGGCGAAAGAATCGAAAGCGAATCGAATTCAAAATCGAACTGAAACAAATTTCCGACATCTGCGAACAAAAATTTTTTTTTTAAAACGTCGCGTTGGAAACCTTAAGACTAAACCAAACCGAATCGGGGTAATTTTTTTTCTTTATTCTTATACATCTTTATTCAAACTCACACAAAGCACTTCAATTCCTCATTTGAAAAAAAATCATCCTTAAACAAAATCTCAAATCCTAAGATTCTTCTTATTCCTTCATATCACATCAATTTACAACTCTTACCATTT
>JAOSBM010000009.1:11567443-11583171 GCA_027568955.1 Erythroxylum tenue | reverse complement strand
GCTTGAATGAATGTCTAGGGTTGGTTTTGATGAACCTTTCTAAGTTGGGATTTGAGAATTGAATGAGTTGAAGTTAGTGTTTGAGTAATTATGTATTGTTGTTGCATAGGATTAGATGAATTGGGACAGTTGGAAAGTGTTTATGGTTTTGGTCAGGGTTGGACAAGCTTAAAAATGGCATGAAAATTTTGGAACAGCCCATGTCCGTTAACCGGACATGAGTGTCCGTTTAACGGACACTCTCGGGGAAAATTGAGCATGCCTATTCGAGCACTGTCCGTTTAACGGACATCAGTGTCCGTTTAACGGACAAATTTGGGTGAAATTGGGATTCATGCCAAGTCCATATCTGTTAGACGGACATGAGTGTCCGTTTAACGGACCTTCTCGGGTCAGTTGGGACCCTTTGTTCAGGCCATGTCCGTTAAACAGACATGAAGGTCCGTTTAATGGACCTTCTCGGGTCAAAAAGGCCCTCTTGCATTGCCCATGTCCGTCAAACGGACATGAGTGTCCGTTTAACGGACACTCTCGGGTGAAAAGTGCTCTTAAGTCAATTCATGTCCGTTAAACGGACATACTCTCCGTTTAACGGACATGCACTAGAAAACTTGTACATTTTGACCTTCTTAGGGCAGAATCAGGTTTTGGGGTCTTCATGAGAGTTGTAGCCCTAAGTGTCATCTTTCAAATGGTACAATCATGAGCTCAATCCGACATCTAGATTAAGAGTTATGGCCCACACGCCAAGGTTTATTAGAATTTAATTGTGATTTAATATTGAATATTCCTTCAAGAAGTTAATTTCCAGGTTCATGTCTCAGTCCGTTGGGCTCCGGAGACGGTGTCCAACATTTAGTGTGTGTTTAGTTGTTAAATTGAATAATTAGTGCATGTTTAAGTTAGGATTGTGTTAGTTAGATATTTGTGTTTTGTGGGTTATAGTATGCTATTTGACTTTAATTTTATGTGTTTGAGGTGCCTTGATGTGTTTGTTAGTATTTCAAGTCAAATATCAAAGAACAGAGGAGATTCAGAGGAAGCCTGGAGCCAAACCTAAGGTCACGATCATGACAGAAGCAAAATTTAGGGCCACGATCATGGCCTGCGTGACAGAAGATGCAAACAACCTTCCAGACTTAAGTTGTCAAGGGATTTTTTTTAGACTTTTTGGGCACAAGAAAACCCTAGGGTTTGCCCTAAATGGAAAATACTATATAAAGAAAGAGAAATGACCTAGAAAGGAGCTCTCTAATCAACCACTTTTGGGAAAACGTGTTTGTTTTGCAAGCGTTACAATTTATAGCCTTCAAAATACCACAAGTGCACGGGTTGTGATTTGTAGTTTGTGAAGGGTCGATCCCACGAGGAAGGTGAACTAATCTAACCTTATGATATCTAAGGCTCGGAAAAAATAATAAAATGAAAATAAAAATTGCAAAGAAAAGTAAATACAAGAAAGTGATTATCAAGAAATTAATTCGCAAGGTTAACACAAAAAGAAATTGAAACCGAGTAATACAAACTATGAGAGAGGGGATTTTCCCTATCATCAATGCTAATCTAGTCATTTATGCATTATTGTAGTATCAGTTCTAGACTATCGCAGGGTGGATTACTCTCTCTCGAGTTATAATCATTGAACCCAAAATCATAAACCCTAATTCAGTTATGGAATTTGCAGTCTCTCAATTAACAAAAGACCCACAACTCTAACTAGATCTTAAGCCCTCTAATAAACAATTGAGTTTCACACGGGATTTCTCTCCATATAATAACCGATTGGATTGTGTGGTCTATTGGATCACCTAAATCTCATTAACCCGACCCAATCATGTTGCATTCTACTCACCCTCTCATTTTGTTACCAAAGCATGAAGATACAATCAATCAATCATAACACCTAATCAAAATAACACAAAATAACTAGATTATCATTAACTCAAGGTAAAATCCTAAAAGAAAGTTAGAACATCTTAAACAAACCCAAATCCATAAATATATTCATATTCAACTTAACATTAAAAGAAAATGGAAAAAAAAAGATGAAAGAAATACATGTGGAATACGGATCGGGACGCCTTGGGAAAGCAGCAACTGCAAAGACCTAATTCTTTCTCTTCTCTTTCTCTTTCTCTCTCTTTTTCTTCCCTCATCTTACAGTCTTTTCCCAAACTTTTCCCAAAGTGACAGATTAGAGGCTCCCTTAGGGTTTTTTCATTAACCTTTTATAGGTATTTTTTTTCTAATTTGGGTAACCTTCGGGCTTTTTTCTGAGTCCAAAAGGCTTGAAAGGTCTCTCAAAAACTTAAGTTGGGAAGGTTGTCCGCGTGTTATGTTGTACAGGCCGCCACGTGCTTCTATCATAATCGTGGCTTACTATCCACGATCATGGGCCTCTGTTTTGGTTCAGGTCTCCTCCGAAACTCCTCCATTACTTGTTATTAGCCCTGAAACACTAGCAAACTCATCAAGGCACCTCAAATAGACAACAATGAAGCTTAAAAGCATGCTCTAACCTATAAAACACTTAAAACACAAATATTTAACACAATTTTAACCAAAGCACACACTAAATAATCAAATTAATAACTAAAAACACACTAAGCTACCCCCTAAAATGCGTTGCAATCTACAACCATTAAAACTCCAAGAAGAGAGAAGAAGAAGAGAGAGAAGAGGAGAGAGGAGTAGGCTTTTGCCGCTGTTGCTTTCCCGAGGCATCCCGATCCCCTTCCAAAGCGTATTTCATACATCTTTGTGTTCTTTTTCTTTGAATTTTGAGATAGATAAGAATATGTTGATGCATTTGGGTTTGATCATAATGTTCTAATTTTCTTTAGGATTTTGACTTGATTTAATGTTAAACTAGCTATTTTTGTGTTTAATCAATTGGGTGTTATGATTAATTACTATAACTTCATACTTCAGTAATAACTGAGAGAGTGAATTTAATGCAAAATGAATGGGTTGGGTTAATGAGAGTTAAACGATCCACTAGACCATGCAATTAATCAAATCAGTTATTATACAGGGAGAGATCTCGTGTGAGACCTGATTATTTTTTAGAAAGCTTAAGAATTTATTAGGATTAGAGCTATTCATAATTGAGAGATTACATGTTTGATATTTATCCTAATTAGGGGCTATTAATTAGGGTTTATGATTATAACTTAAGAGAGAGTAATCCTCCCTTTGATAGTCTAGAACTGACACCTCATTAACAAAAAAATGACTAGGTTAGCATTAGTGATAGGAACCTTTCTCATAATTTGGAACTTCTTCTTGTGTGATTTCTCATTCTGAATTTGGTATAACTCAATTTAATTTCTTTTCGTGTTAATTTATAAATTAATTTTATGCCGATTATCTTCATATGTTTACTTTTTTGTTTACTTTTTATTTTCATTTTTATAATTCTTAGGGCCTTAAATAACTTAGAATTGAATTAGTTCACCACTCCTTGAGGGATCGATACCTCACATGCTACACCTATGACCTGTGCGCTTGTAGTATTTTGAGGGCTTATAAATTTTAAAAATTGCCCGTCACCAGTTAGCCCGCACCTTCAATCTTCTTTGAATTTTATCCATTAAAAGATAACGTTCAAATAATTGTATCTTTCTAGTTGAAATGAAGTCCAAAATAAGTCAATGTTGTTGGTTTCCCACTCATACCTATGATTAGAGTTATGTTACTCTCCATCCTATTAGCTAGTTATTATGTTAATAATTTAATATCTCAAATTACTTACTGTCCTCTCCCATCAATATCTCTAATGCAAATTTCTTTACCCTATCTACCTTTTTATCTGTAATCTCAATGTTGAAGTCTCATAAAAGTGTACTCGTAAGGCCACTAATCTCCCATATAAGACTGCGTTTAAAAGATGGGATTGCTTTGCAATTTAAAGAGCCTTGCATTTTCTATTATGGTATTCTTGACCACACTCAAGGATGGACTAGCATATCTTAATTTAAAATGCAAAAGAATATTGTGTTTCAAAAGCATGTATTCTCCTCTGACAACCGTTTTTGTAAGAAACAATTATTCTAGATTCACCATTCTTCATATACAAATGATTCACCTATTTGTTAGTTGGTCAAAATTATAATAACCACAAATGGATGATGTAACTGTAGTTAATACTGACAAGTATAGGTCGATCCCACGAAGACTATGAATACTAGTAATTACCCTTCTCCTATTATCTAGCCTAAGAATTGATTTTATATTTTTAATAAAAAGAAAAGAAAAACTAAAACAATTAAAGAAATAGGAAACGATAATAAATGCAAAGAAAGCATAATTCACTTAGAAAACTATCATTATTAAAAATTAGTATTTGGGTTTGAATCCCCTTAAACCCTTAATAGATTGATCTTTTATCATGTAATTATTTTTTTAAAGTATTGAAACCGTGAAGACTCCCATGGTATGCTAATAGTTGAATTTGATTCTGCTAACAACTAATCCTAAGATCTTTAATTGAATTACTCAAGTTAAATTTTATAGGATTACGTGACCCATTTACGAGTCCCTCTATTAGGTTTGACCCTAATACGAAAGATTTATGTCATCCTATCTCTAGGGTTGCAATCAAATCCTTCAAATTACGATAGATCCATTCACACTAGGATTTCTCAATCTCTACATGTGAAATCAAATTATCAATAAAACAAGTAATTAGATCACAATAATTAATAAACTCAATTGCATTAATAAAGGAGTCAGATCATATTAAAGTAATACTAACTGGACGTTTAATTATATATTATCGAACACGAAGTCAAACATGAACCGAAAGAAAAACAAATTGTAAACAACGGGTTCATAATTCTAAATCTCCCTTATTGTCTTTGATTGAATGTTTTTGCAATGTAGAGGCTTGATCTTGTAGTCTGATGGATCTTATGATGTAATCTTTGTGTTTCCCACTTCTTTGGACCGAAATCGCACCTAGAGAACAACTCCACATCTGGAAATGGCCTCCCAAAGTCTCCCATTCTCATTAGCTTCCAAAAATGTCATTTTATATCAAAAATTAGGGTTTCTGAGTAATGCATACATTTGCATGTAAACGTGCATAATCAGAAATCGTGAAAGTGCACGGGCTTGCAAAGGTCACAGTTGTGCATTTCTTCTAGATTGCTATTTTTCTATTTTAACCGTGTTTTCGTTTGATTTCTTCTCCTTTAAGTCCATAAAGGCAATTATCACCTGTAAACACACTTAAAGCATATTAAGTACCAAATATACAATAAAAGTATGAAATATCAAGAAAAATACATCAAATATGGGTGTCAAACTATAGTTAAATATTCAAAATATAGTTAAATATTCATCTATCAAACACCCCTACACTTAAGCTTTTGCTTGTCCTCAAGCAAACCATAATACAAGTTATAGATTAACAACATCAATTTATCATCAATCTCAATCTGTCCATTCATGCTACGCATTATTATATCCTACTGAATCAAATTGACATGCAGTCAGAATCAAGTTGTCATAAAATTAACTTCCTAAGTAATATTAATAATAATCACATCAACAATCATTTCGAAATGAAAAGCATAACTATTTACATCTTCACCAAGATGTCACTCAATGCACTCAAGTGTTCAGGGTGAAAAGTGTCAAAAACTCTCAATCAATGCATAATAGAATTCTTACCATAGGCTTGCAATAAAATCACATCTCTACCACTGATGTACAAATTAGAAACAAAAAACAAAAGGTCTTTTATATGGTTTGTAATGGAGTTTATGTACATTATGTTTGGGATGATAAAAGGGTTAAATATAATGAAATTTACTACATAATATATTTCAAGACTTGTTTAGATGTATACACAGGTCCTTTTAATAAAACTCTATTGGTACCGTAAACTTCTTCTTTTTTCTTCTTCTATTTTCATTTTTTCTTCTTTTTTTACAATAAAGATTTAGTACCACAAGTCCAAAAAATGTTGGACCTTTCACAAATTTCAAATCTCAATAAGTAAATAATGTAAATAACCTCAAAATAATCAATAAGTCTTTAAAGAAAAATAGGATAAGGTTAATATGTAGGTAAAATTAATGAAAAAGACTAAGGCTCAACTTAGTTATTCCTAAAGGTAAATCTTTGGGTATGATAATTTTCAAAGAAATAGGCTAAAGTAAGTTGGTAAATCTAAATGCCTTTATCATGTTAATGCTCCTAATTTAATAAATATGGTCTAACATGCATAATAAAGCAAGTTCTATAATTATCCTACTATCATTGATAACACATATGAAAGAATAACAAGGGCTTTAAAAATTTTGAAAATTTTCTCTTTAGGATCAAAAGCTCACAAAAAATATGTATATATGTGTGTAAATAGGTATGCAATTTCATTCAACTTGAATATTTCAATGATTATGAAAGATATGATTTACAAAACTAATTTTATTCTATCCGTCATCCTTTTGCACACCAATTTAATTCAATATTCAACAATAACTCATAATATGCATGGACAAATCTGAACCAATTCAAGACATTAGTTAACAAAATTTATAACTAGGATTATAATAAGCTTAAACAACATTGTTAAAAATTCATTAAACCCATCCTCACACTTAAAGTTATAAATTGTCCTTAGGGTACATAATATAAACATGTATGAAAGAGAGATGGTTTCTTGGTACTTTCTTAATTGTGACAATTTTCTTATGTCAAATCTATCTAATGTAAAATTAACATCCTTGAAAAATATAAACGAAAAGGATAAAAAGAAATAAAAGAAGTAACATAACAGAGAATAAAATCCTATACTAACATAAAAGAAAAAACTCATAGGTTACCTCCCTTGCAGTGCTTCTTTAACATCAGTAGCTCGATGTAACCTACACATTGACATCATCCTAGATCAATAATCAATGGATTGCACCCACCTTTTTCTCCACAAAGTAGTTTCATAACCTATAAATAAGCCAAATGTTGCAAAATAATAACAAGGACATAGTTTATCAAATTAGTAAATTTGATTTCAATCTCCTTCAGATTTTACTTTGAATTAATGTCAATTTAATTATTTTTGTGTTTATTGTTTTGGGTGTTGTGATTGATTAACATAATTGCATGTTTTGCTAACAAACCGAGTGGGTGAGCCAGATAAAAATGATTACATCGGATTAATGAGAGTTAGGCGATCTAATTGACCACTTAATAAATCTAGTCAGTAATTTCATGGAGAGAGATCCCGTGCGAGACCCAATTGTTTATTGGAGAGCTTTAGAACTAATTAGAATTGTGGGTAATTTGTGAATTTAGAGATTACAAGTTCCATAATTCCATTAGGGTTTACAATTAGGGTTTAATGGTTATAACTCGAGAGAGAGTAATCAACCCTACGATCGTCTAAAACTGACACCCCGTAAACACATAAATGGCTAGATTAACATTAATGATAGGTAAAATCCCCTCTCTCATAACTTGATTAACTCTCTTGATAGATTTCCATTCTGACCTGTGTGACTGCTCATTTAATTATGTTTTATTGAAATTTTTGCTTTATAATTCTTGAATCAAATTCTCATATTTACTTTCCATGTTTACTTGTGCAGTTTTTATTTCTTTTTATTCTTTTCTCTGAGCCTTAGACCCTTACATAACTTAGGATTAGGCTAGTACCTTCCTCGTGGGATCGACCCTTTAATACTACAAAGTATGACCTGTGCGCTTGTGGTTATTGAGGGTTTTCATTAGAACTTACACACATCAGAAAAATAGCATCAAGTTTCTGGCGCTGTTGCCTGGAAGGCGATTAGTTTAGTTCTTTAGACTAAGAATTTTTCATTATCTTTTGTTTTTTTTGTTTTCTAAAAGGAAAAAAAATAAAGAAGGAATTTAGGGCATAAAGTAGACGAACCATCAACTTGGATATCACCAAACAACAATGGGGAATCTCAAGAGTTGAACACTAAAAAGAGATGGAAAGAATGATGGTGGAGGAAATACATGATAGAGAACGATGGACCCTTATAGACATCATGAGGCCATAGCTCAATGCCCATCATCAAGGGATTACACAACCACTGGTGCAAGCGAATACGTTCAAGATTAAATTATCACTGCTAAATATGTTGCGAACCAACGTGCAACTCTATTAGTTAGTCAATGAAGGATCCCAATGCTCATTAAGCTAATTTCTTAGAAATTTGCAACACCTTCCGATATATTGGGATATCAGAGGATATTGATAGGATGAGGCTCTTTCCCTTTACACCTAGGGATGGAGGCAAGACCTGGTTAAATTCTCTCCACCCATCCAACATCACAACTTGGGAGCAGTTGGTGTGAGTTTTTCTAGATAAGTATTTCCCTCTAAACAAGACAACAAGAATAATAAAGGAAATTATCAGTTTCTAGCAAAATGACGGGGAGTCTTTATATGAAGCATAAGAGAGGTATAAGGAGTTGCAAAGGAGTTGTCCTCATCATAACCCACCCAACAAATTCCTATTGCAAACCTTCTACACTGGAGTTAATCCAGCCACAAGGAGCACATAGATGCAGCTGCTGGAGGATCATTCATGAGGAAAACAGTTGAAGCAGCACACGATCTGTTAGAAGACATGACATACACTAGTTGTCGTTGGACATCAGAATGAAGTAGAACATAGTCAACATTGTAGGACCCAGGAGGAATAATTGTTGCTGCAAATTTAATGACAACATTGCAAGTTGAGACTGATAACTTAGCCAAGCAATTAAATAGCCTAAAAGCCACCTCTTCTGCTCTAGTCACAACAATGCAGCACGAATATGAGTTATGTGGACAAGAGAGTTATATCGTAGTTGATTACTTCTCAGGAAAAAAAACAATGTGGAGCAATTCAACTTTAATGGAGCACAAGTTGGTCAGGGAGATAGCAATCCTTATTCTAGCACATACTAGTCGGGGTGGCATAACCACCCAAAACTTGATTGTTCTAACAATACTAAGATTCAGTTTAGAAATCAAGGGTTACTTGAATATTAACAAGATAAATACAATAATTATGATTCCAAACTGGACAAGATCATGGACAAGCTCATAAGTATGGTTGAGGACTAGAAGAGATTAGAAGAGCAAGTTGACCAAGTAAGAAGGACTCATGCCTCTTCTACTCTCAGCTTGGAGGTTCAAGTGGAATAGCTTGCTAATGTGTTATCTACAAAAGTGTGGGAAGTCTTTCGAGCAACATGGAAGTATATCCAAGAGAGCAAGTTAAGGCTATCACACTTAAGAGAAGGAAAGAGTTAGAAGAACTAACAGATAGTCCAGCTAAAACTCACTCTGTAGAAGACCAAGAGAAGTAGAAAAAGGATCAAGAAAAGAATGAGGACCCTCCCTAAGTTACTCCTCTACCATACCCACTGAGAATGCCATTCATAAGAGTTGATGATGTTGAATCTTAAAAGGAGCATGACGATGAAGAACAAATGACAACGAACATCGAGTTTGAAGAAGTTATGAAAGTCTCTGTTTGTGAAGCAACAGAAGAAGACGAAAAGGGAGTAACTAAGGAAGAATAAGAGTAGCTCACCCTTTAACCAAACAAACTACTAGACTTTATAGAAGATTCAAGGAGTTTCGTTATTTCCTATTTTATTGACAGTTTATTAGTGAAAAGAACATTAGTGAAATTAATTGGTTTTTTCAACTTTATCAATCAATCCCTTCTGATCATTTTGCAATTTGTAGCTTACTCACAAGCTACAAAATTCATGTTGAACTAGAAGGGTGGAAGCAAGCCACTCATAATTGATCTAGGATGAACTTCAAAGGATGCAAGGTCAAGCTAATGACCCTAAATTAACATGTTTAGTAGTTAGATTTAAATTATTGTGTGGTTAGGTTTGTTTTAAATTCTAAAATAAGTTTTGAATAATTTGGAATGGTTTGGATTGCTAATTCTTTTACCCTTTTGAATCACTTATAAGATAGGAAAACACTCTCAATGTCAAACAATTTGGTCTCAACACTATCGCCATCACCATCTCTATCACCATAAACGGTTTCGTGTTCTAACCCTTTTCTTTTCATTTTTTTAGTATTTTCTTATTATGTTTTTTGTATATTGTGTTTTATTTCCCTCTAGTGTGTTTGTGCACCCTTTTCTCATTGAGGACAATGTTTTGTTCAAGTGTGGGGAGGGTTGTGTGTTTTTACCTTAAGTGTGAATTTTGCATATTGTATGATAGTTTGTTTAGGTTGTATGATGCGAATTTTGTGAATCGAATAAAATCTTATTGTTTTATGTTTATTAGATTTATTGTAATTGATTTATGTGATTGCATAATTCAGTAATAGACTTAGAGGGTGAATCGAATGAAAATAATTAAATTGGGCTTACAAAAGTTAGGTGATTTAATAAGAATGAGAAATTAATCAAATCATTAATTCTGTGAAGAGAGATCTCGTATAGGTTCCCAGTAGCTTTTTGGACAACTTCTGACCTAATTAGGGTTTTAGATAGATTGTTAATTGAGAAATTGCAATTTTCTATAATCTGATTAGAGTTTATAATTTAGCGTTAATGGTTATAACTCGAGAGAGTAATCAACCCTAGGATCGTGATGGGATTGAATTTTCTTATATTTTCCTATACATTTACACGTGATTTCAATCATATTTTAAAGATAAAATGCTTAACTTGTGTTCAATTTGTGTTGACTACTAGGTTGGATATATTGATATATTTTTGAGACTAAAAGACAAGATTTTCTAAAGCAAATTGGAGCACAATTATTTATTTAGATAAAGCCACAGTTAAAAAAATAAAATGGTTAACGCATGCGCTAACGCTGCGTACGCAGTGTTAGAGCTGTGGTAATGCGCAGCTTTGTACGTTTTAATGCACAGCATAATAGCATGGGAGAAGGGTTTTTAACTAGAGTGCTTTTTGTCCGGTAACTTTTTGGCTACAGGGTCGGCGAATGAGGAGACACGCAGAATAGGTTGGAGGGCTACGTGGGTTTTTAAGAGAGAGCTTTAATTTGTCTTATCATAGAGAGTGGTGGCACAATGAACATTCACGAAGGACACGCAGAAGTTGTGTGTGGGAGGAGGCAGTCAAGGTTTTAATGAATGGTTTTTAATTGTCTAATCGTAAGAATAGTGGTGATGGAGACTTAAGCAGGCACAGCTCCTTGGAGACAATAAACGTTTTTCTACAGGGGTCGGCGCAGGAGAAACGTTGAAGGCAGGAAGGGTTTTAATGAGACTAATTTTATTTGTCTTGTCAATTTACAGGAACAGGTCAGCGCAAAATAGAGGAAGACCACACACGGTTATTGCATGGAATGAACAGTATACAATCTCTCCATTTATTTGCTCCATCGTATAGAGTGAACAGTGAAGAGAAGAGAGTTTTTTTAATTGTTCTGAAGCATTGAAGACTTAACTTGTGCTTGGAGCATGAAGATAGAAATGGAAGGCTAACTTTCTGACATCGATTCAATGGGGATATCGACGCCAAGTCATGGTGAAGCTTTTTCTTTCATTTTAAAGTTGTGGTTTATTTTTGGATTGTTCTGTTGTTGGTATTGATTTAGATGGTTTCGGGATTAATGATCTTAAGATATTATTTTGATCATTTTATTTCGAACCTATTGCTAAAATAATAATTATAATCTTTAATTGTTACTTTTAATATTTGTGAGTAGCATCTAACGATCGTTAATCGTTAGGAACAACATAACTTAGGTTAGATAACCCGAACGTGTGAGGTTACTGCCTATATTGATCGTTTTCCAATTCATAATGCGACTGCCAAATTGAATCTAGAGATCGTATCCTAGGTTATTCGGTAGTTAGATTTAATTAATGATCGTATCTTGATTAAATACAACCTAAGGGAAAATCGAGATTTGTAGAGTGTTCTACTAGTCTCAGATCAATAGTCCGAAAAGAATTGTAAAGACTTTAGAATGAAGGAATATGCTTGATTGTGCTTAGGCCGAGATTGACCCTAGAACCGGACCTTACTTACTCGACACTTTTTCTCATTTTCGATTATTTGTCTTAATTTGTTTTCAATAGTTTAATTTTACTTTTAATTTCTAAACTGTTTGAAATCTAAAAACCCCCATATACTTTCCTTGCATCAATTAATTTCATTATGAAAATTAACAAACATTCCCTGTGGATTCGATCCCGACTTACCATAACTACAAATTTTAGTGTGCAGAGTCAGGTAAATTTTGCAGTGCACTCTACACGCGTTGTCAGATCGTATAAGACCAATAATCTGATAATTCATAATCGATAAGGTTAGCCTTAAAGATAGGTAAAAATTTCCCTTTCTCTCAATTGATAGTTCCTTTAAGTTGATTCTTGAGTGCATGTTGCAACTGCTATTTTGTTAATATTTTTGTAATTGATTCTTAGAACTGAGTTGCATGATTGAATTAAATTCTTGCCTTAGTTTTATTACATTTTGAATTACTTCGAATTATTTTGGCCTTAGATTTTAGGATTAAATTATCCCTCCTTGTGAGATCGACACCTTAAGTACTACGCAAACGACCTGTACGCTTGTGAATTATCGAGGTTATTAATTAGAGATTACATACATCAGAAAACCACGATCAAGTTTTTGGCACCGTATCAGCAAGTGTGGCAAAAACTTGATCATAATAACTGTTCTTGCACACTGCACCATGAGGTTGATAGCAAATGTTTGGTCTCCTATATAGTGATGTCATAGTTTGTGAAGACATATTTTGGCTCCCATAAAAGTATTGTCCACTCCGTCCTTACATTGTAAGTTGTAGTTGTGACAATGAATCGTAATTGCTACAATAAACCACAAACTCAAGATCAAGTAGAGAAATTCAAAAGATAATTAAATTAATAAGCCAAAAATACAATAAGATATAATAACAATAGAATAAAATAAAAAAAGATCAAATAAAGAAAATATAAAAGTTAAATTAAAATAAAAATAAAATAAAATAAAAACAAAATAAAATGGAAATGGAAATGGCCAAAGTAATAGCATTCATGCTTTCCTAATATCAAAGTCTTTGGCAACAGCACCAAAAAATTGATTGACCTATTTATGAGTTAGTCAAAATTATAATAACCGCAAGTGCACAACGTAGCTGTAGCTAGTACCGATAAGTACGAGTCTATCCCACAAAAACTATCAATACCAATAATTACCTTTTCCCTATTATCTAACCTACATATTGATTTTATATTTTTAATAAAAAGAAAATAAAAACTAAAATAATTAAAGAAATAGGAAACGATAATTAATGCAAAGACAGTGGAATTCACTTAGAAAACTATTGTTATTAGAAATTAGTATCTAGGTTTGAATCCCCTTAAACCATTAATAGATTGATCTTTTATCATGCAATTATTTTGTTGATGTATTGGATCGTGGAGATTCCTATGGTATGTTAATAGCTGACCTTGAGTCTACTAAGAACTAATCCTAAGGTCTCTAACCGAATTACTTAGGTTAAATCTTATAGAATTACGTTACCGATTTATGAGTCCCTCTATTAGGTTTAACCCTAATTCGGAAGATTTATGTCATCCTATCTCTAGGGTTGCAATCCTTCTTCTAATTATGGTAGATCTATTCACACTATGATTGCTCAATCTCTATGTATGAAATCAGATTATCAATAAAACACGTAATTAGATCACAATAATCAATTAGCCCAATTGCATTAGTAAAGGAGTCCAGTCATATCAAAGTATAAACATAATGTTAATCTAACCTAAATACTAATTGGACATATAGTTACATATTATCTAACATGAAATCAAACATAAACTGAAAGAAAAACAAATTGAAAACAATGGGTTCATAAATCTAAATCTTCCTGATTATCTTCCATATAATGTTCTTGTGATGTAAAGGCTTGATCTTGTATTCCGATGGATCTTTCGATGAAAACTTTGTGTTTCCTGCTCCTCTGGACCAAAATCGCACCGAGGGAATGACTCTACGTCTGGAAATGGCCTCTTAAAATTTCCCCTTCTCATTAGCATACAAAAAAGTCGTTTTATATCGAAAATTAGGGTTTCTGGGTTATGTACGCTCGTGTGCATAATCGAAACTCGCTAGATATAGCGAAAGTCCACGAGCGTGCAGAAGTGCATGGACTTACATTTCTTTCAGATTGTTGTTTTTTTTTTGTTTTAACCACATTTTTTGTTCGGCTTCTTCTCCTTTAAGTTCATAAAGGCAGTTATCACCTATAAACACACTTGAAGCATATTAAGTACCAAATATACAATAAAAGCATCAAATATCCAACAAAATACATCAAATATAGGTGTCAACATGTAGTTATATATTCATCTATCAATAAATAATCAACACTTTGCTCAACAATATAATATAGTAAAGCTCTCCTAAATATCTTCACTGAATCAAATAATGTACCAACTTTTAATTCAATTAGCCCTCTTCGTATTAAAATATGCATGAAATTTTAGGAACTTAGGCCTTTTTCTCCTTTCTAAGCTCATATGAAGCTTCATATGATGAATATATCTGCATTTTTAGCATAATATTCATTAGGACTTACAGTGCACTTTTACTGATTTGAGACTCCAAGTTGAAACTAATATAAAGAAGCGTGTTAACCTCTTTAAGAACCTCTTCACCAATTACCTCCTTAGATATTTCATCATAATCAAATAAAGTAGTCATTAAAATCAGTAATGCTTCTCTACCTTGATCGTCATCTTTATATGTTAGATCATTTGAATTACTTTCATTACATCGATTAAGGTTCCATGAGCCTTACTAGAAGCACCTTCACCCTTTTGAATTTTATCAAAAAGAATAAGTAGGCTATTCTCCTCTATAGCACAAGATAATGTTCTAGCTCTTTAGATGTGCAAGTTGGTTGTTTTTCTTATTTAGAGGCACAGGAAAGTTGTCCACCCTCTCTAAAAGCACAAATAGGCTATTCACCATCTCTAGCCCTAAATGTAAGCTGTTGACTAAAAGCTCTAGTGTATTGATCTCCTTTAATAGAAACAATAGTAAAAGACTGATTATAAACAAAAATAAGCTCTCATAAGCATCCATATTTATGTCTCAGAAAAGAGATATTCAATAATAAAAAATTTATAAAACATGCTTTTTAAGATTAATTTTATATAGGCCATGTTAGCATCTAGATGGTAGGAGATGTCGACTTGGCATGTCACATATGATGGATTAACATCCTTGCAATAGAAATTTAGTAGAAACTTAATAAAGTTAGATTTTAAGGTGCAATTAGTGTCATTTTATAAACTTTAGGTTGAAAAGTGGTACAAAAAATAACAACATAAACTAATTAAAACCTTTTAGAAAAACATTAAAAATCTATTTGCGCAGATAAATAAAATAAAGTTATGAACTTATTATCTACATTAAAGCTTGGTCTTACCAAAATCCATCTCCTTGATGAACTTTTTGGCCCTTCCTTAGAATAATCTAGATATTGTTAGAGGTAGCTCCTGTTGGCCCCGAAACTTTTGTTGATGAAATTAGCATGATTTAAATAAATTATGAATTATGTCAAGGTTCGTACGATTTTTATGACATAGATTAAGTGAATTATGCGATTTGATGGATTAATTTATGGAGCAAATTACTTATGGCAATATTGGTAAGTTGTTATGGCATAGATTAATTGTATTGGTTGTATTAAAGTTGTAAGAGTATAAATTAAGAAGTAAGAATGAGTAAGGG
>JAOSBM010000009.1:11530599-11541265 GCA_027568955.1 Erythroxylum tenue | reverse complement strand
CCCTCTCCCATAACTTGATTAATTCTCTTTAAGGATTTCCATTATTGCATTATTCAATTGTTGCTAGTTTGTTTTGATTTAGTTTACTTTTCAGTTATTATTCAAATTTGAGTTTTAAACAAAGCACAACCTAAATTAAATGGAGTCTAAGCACAATCTCTGTCGGACGATATCTGCTTTTTACTACAAGTAACGACCCGTATACTTGCAGTTTTTAGCGTAAAATAAGTAATTGGTTTTGCAATCAACACTAATTTTACCAAACATCTTTAATAAACAGCTGATGTGTATCTGCTAGTCAAATCAGCTGATATAATTTGCTATCAACTAACCGCTAATAGAATTAGCTAATAGCTAGTGCAATCTGCTGATTGTCAAACAAGACCTTTATCTCACTGACATATAACACTGGTTTGGTGCCTATAAGACAAGTATGTGGGCACGTGTAATATGTCATGTCATGATTAACAGCTGATAGAGGGAGACATTTTAAATTTTAGTGAAAAAGAATTTCAACTATAGATAATGGAATACACTAACCTAAGTTGGTTGCTCTACATACAAGTATAAACACTCAAACCATCAATAATTAATTCCACTCCCAGCTTGACCTTGACCTAAGAAGCACAACACACTAAACATATGCCTTAAGAGAAACTGATCCATCCTTACACTTCAATTGCTAATCATTGTATATCGCCACGTTCTATGCTACATTCACTTTAATCTCGAATTCATTTCAAATTTTCCCTACTTTTTTGTTAATACGTGCCAATTGTTCTCTTGTCCAGTGAATTACATCATTATCTACCTTGTCCTTTGGAGTTAACCACACATGTGAAGCATCTTGAGTTTCTCTCCTCCCATATCTTGAACATACACGATCCCAAGCTTATCACATACACTTCATGGTCACCTTTTGTTATTGTTTTGTCCTCTAACATTGAACCAATACATTCTGCAAAGTTTAGATGGGTTTTTATGGAGATGGCATAGTACTTGGACACTCCTCCAGATGCTTGCTGAGAAGGAGATACTTTACTTTTGCAGAAATAATTAAATGAACTTCTAAGTTAAGGGACTCATGTGATCTCCCTTTGAATAATTACGATATAAGTTTTTTATTCATAAAAGGATAAAATGGTTTTGCAAGTGCTTGAAATCTAATATTGAGCATCCAAAATTTTATTTTCACTAATTGAGTACTCATTTTTTTTAATTCATCGATATTCAATTGATTTATCATTTGATTAAAATTTTACTATTAAATTGATTGTCTTATTTACTAATATTATTGTGTAATAAATAAAGATTAAATAAAATACTTAATTTATTATCATATTAAACTAATAAGTATATTATTAAATCTTTAATAAATTATATTAATTATTAATTACTAATTACTAATAAAATGAATTAACATTACATGTTAAATATTTTTATTTTTTAATATAGGAAGCGATATGCAAACATGATAAATTAATAAAATAATAAGAATGTTATAATCAATATTATTGCCTAATACATAAAATTAAATGGAATAATTAATTTATTTGAATATTAAAATACAACATATTATATATTTACCAAAAAAATACTGCATATTATTAGATAAATATAATAAATTATTATATTAGTAATTATTAATAAAAATAAATCAATATTTCTTATTAAATAATATTTTTGATATACGTAATTATATATAATTAATATATTAGTATTTATTAATAAAAATAAATCAATATTGCTTATTCAATAATATTTTTGATATACGTAATTATATATATGTGTGCGTGCGCTCTATACTAATAAATTAGTAAAATCGATAAAATTATTTTTTTTAATACATAATATATATGTAGTTTCTTAACTTTCAATCACCCTTTTTATGACATAATTGTCCATGTGACCAAAGTTTGTCACATAAGTCTATGAATATTTTTAATTTAAAAACTTAACAATCAGAAGTGCATTTCTCTCTAGAATAATCATAGAAATTTATGTTAATAACTTTAAAATATAAGAATTTTTAATGGAATCAAGAAAATCACGAAGAGTTAGCAGGTCTTTGAGTTAGCAGGTCTTTCACCCTGGTTCAGCCTGATTCTGTTGAGACTGGATGTCGCTGTTTGGATCCATCGTCTTCTTATGCTGGAACTCGTGAATACCTGCAAAACAATAAGACACTCCGGGGGTTGATTCCTGGAAGGCCCCTTCGACACTCAAGTTAGTTTCTTTGTGAAGGTTTTAGGCAGCTAAGAGCAGAGAAAAGCAGGGTATGAGTCTCGTACTTCTATTATGGCGAAATTATACCTTATATAAGGGATGATTGCTAGGTTTAGGATTTTACGTAGGTCTTTGTGCATGTATGAGAGTTGTCTCTTACAACTGGGCTTGTTGACTATTAAATTTAGACCTGAGCCTGAAATTACGGACCCAACCAGTATATATGGCTAAAAATGGACAGGGTATTACTATCTCGAAAATCGAAAATCGAAAATAGGAAAATGACATGGGGCCTATCGTTGACGTTAATCGATTTTCTTTATTCATTCCGTCACCGCCTCGTTGAGTTCAAATCTTCGAGAAAGGGTAATTTTTTTTTGAAAAAACTGCATGGCATTTCCGTTATTACCCGTGAAATTGGAGGGTAGCTAAAACCCAATCACAAGCAAATCTTACGCTAACGATACCTTGCCCCCTATCTAAGCGTCGCCGAAAGCTCCTTCTCGCCCTCTCTCTCATTCTATATTTTCGTCAATTTCACACCCCCAAACCTCAGTTCTCTTGCTCTCGTAGTCCGATCTATTGTTTCTTTCCTAGATTAGGGTTTATTGTTAAATGGGTCAGCAATCGTTGATCTACAGCTTTGTGGCACGTGGGACGGTGATCTTGGCCGAATACACGGAGTTCACCGGAAACTTCACTAGCATAGCCGCTCAGTGCCTCCAGAAACTTCCGGCCACCAATAACAAATTCACCTACAACTGCGATGGCCACACCTTTAACTACCTCGTCGATAACGGCTTCAGTATATATCCTCTTTCTTCGATCTTTAGATTCTGTTTTCTCTCTTTTTCTTTCTGCATTTTTGACCGTTTAAGTGTTCCGATCTGTTTGTTCGCTGTGATCGACCGTGCTGTTTAGGTCCCGATCTTGGTTTATTGACTTTGATTGTAGATTTTGATGTTTATATGATTGAGCGGACTATGAGTAGGATTTTTGTGTTGTAAGCCCTTTTTTTTTTTTGGTGTTGACATACAGTTATGATTTTCTTTTTGGTTTTAGTTTCTGATCCAATAGAGTTTTTGATCATTGGACTGAAGGCTTTTTGTTCATGTTTTGGTGCCGAAATGGCGGGTTTTGAGTTGCGCCATGTATTTTTATTTGAAGAAGAAGGAACAGTTTAGTGAGACGGTGGTACGGTGTTCTTTCTAGTTTCTAGTCCAGGTTGTACGGTTGAGTAAATTTGTTTAACAAACTACTTGATTTTCTGTAATTTATGGTGATAAAACTGTGTGGTTACCTCATTTAGGAGATATAAGGGAAAAACTGAGGATTGTTTAGGTCCTGCAGTTTCTTAATACTAGTCAATCTATGACGTAGAATTGGTTTGATTACCCTTGGGTTTCAAACATCATATATTTAAGCAATGGTAAATCTATTTTCAATGTGTCTCTTCTATTTGATCTTCAATTTTTTCAATTTCCATTTGTAGGCTTTAACTGAACATGGAAATGATATGTCAATTGCAGTCCAGGTTTCTGCAGTTTTTAGAATGATTGATTTCCTACATGGAGAAAAGTCTTGCTGAATATGCATCTATTTAATGAAATTGGGGATTGCTATGAGGATATCAAATCATGCATGGGTTTTCAAAATGGTAGTAAGAGGTTTTGTTTAGTTGAAAAGTTGACATGTCTATGAGTATTGTATTACAAATTAGCACACACTATTGTGATGTCATTATACAATAAAAACTAAGCTGGAAGGACCTGTATATGAATTTAGGAGGTATGTCTGTCTTGTCAATTGTGGTTTCTAGAATCAATTATGTTCACTGAGCAGGATGGACCTCTATATGAATTTAGTATGTTTGAATAATCATGTTTGCTGTTTGACTTCTATGGTTCAGTTTCTTGCATAATTTCTTGGGCAAGCTTTTTGTGCCATTGGTTGTTTTTCTTTTGTCCAAGCACAAACACTTAACTAAATATTGTCATTTTTCAGCTTATTGTGTGGTTGCAGTGGAGTCTGTTGGCCGACAAGTTCCAATTGCCTTCCTTGAGCGAGTTAAGGAGGATTTTACCAAGAAATATGGTGGTGGAAAAGCTGCAACAGCAGTTGCCAATAGCCTTAACAAGGAGTTTGGGTAATTTCATGACACGGACTTGGACTGGGAATTTATGGATTTCCTGATTAATCACTTTTAATTGCAAATCAATATTTTAGGTCCAAGTTGAAGGAACAGATGCAGTACTGTGTTGATCACCCTGAGGAAGTCAGCAAGCTGGCTAAAGTTAAGGCTCAGGTTTCAGAAGTTAAAGGGGTTATGATGGAGAACATAGAGAAGGTTAGCAATCTTCTAGAATTACTTTGAGGAGTTAAAAAATCTTTTAATTTTGAGGCTAGGAACTTACCTCTGTAGTTGTTACTCCTCCATGTGGTGATAAAGACAGCCTATTCATATGTCACAATGCGGAAGTACTAATAGAACTGTTTCGGCAGGTTCTTGACCGTGGGGAAAAAATTGAGCTTCTAGTGGACAAAACAGAAAATCTTCGCTCTCAGGTAAGTGATTGAACATATTGCATTTTGAAAAGCTTGAGCGATTTCTACCATATGTTATTGGAAATTGATTGTGAAAGTAGTAGGTCTATGGTTATGCAGGAGTGTGATTACATCAGTTTCACTGATTCAAGTAAAGTTTTAGATGTATGTATGCTTGAAATGGAACTTCCGTGATTCAGAGAAATATTATCATGGAGACATGACGGAAGACAATGATCAAATCTATAACATTTAACAAGTAAATATGAAGGCTTTTTTCTTTTTGGTCCAAAGAAAATTTGAAATCTTTAATTTGACAATTTATTAATGTTGTCATATTGCTTTTCATTTGTATGGAGCTCCAATTCTCTTTAAAATGCATGTTAAGGTGGATCTGTGTGGTCATTCTATGTATTATTAAATGATAAGCTTTGCAGCAATTCATTTGCCAGGTGGATTAACATAAATCCAGTACATTTCATCACTGATTTTATTAAATTTTAATTAACAATCTATACATAGTCGATGATTCATGTTGTAACGTTACCTTTTTCCTCTCTTTTTTTTTTCCAGTAAATATATTGTCAAATCCTATTATTGTCCATTTGTGTCCAAGTTTTGGAACGATTTTTTCGAAAGGTGATGCTTTGTCCTTCATTTGTTGGCCTAATGTCTGTTATTTCTTCACCATGTCACAGGCCCAAGACTTTAGGCAGCAAGGAACCAAGATGAGGCGGAAGATGTGGCTGCAGAATATGAAAGTAAAGCTGATAGTGTTGGGCATCTTGATTGCGTTGATTCTCATCATTGTATTGTCCGTTTGCAATGGCTTCAAGTGTCATTAAGCTTCAGAGAGCTGATGTTTTACTTAAATATCTTTTTGGGCATACACGCATCAGCATCTTCTATAGCCTATATCATACGATTGCGATTGTATAGTTTGACATTTGAATTCTTTTTGATACCAGTTCTGAAGTGTGGAACTTTGCCATTTAATGTTTTCAATTTGTACCTCATGCTTGTACTGCCATAAATTGTTTGGAATTGGTAAGTGATGGAGATCTCGTCGTGACAATTATTGCCTGGAATTTTGGAAGCATGGATGTAAGACAATGCTGTGCTAGCCTCGGATTAGCATGTCTATTTTTCTTTAATAGTTAGTATTTTTCTACCAATCCTTTTCGACCTCAGCTGTTCATTAGCTACCTCGTAAATCAGTAACGGAAAACATTGAATATAGCTGAACGTGGACGGTATTCCCCTGAAGTAAAAGGATTTGAGGTTTCCCCCGTCTCTTGGAATTTGTTGGAAAAAAAACATCGTGTCTACTCCTCTCCTATGCTATTAAGATTTTTAATAGAAGAATTTTAGTTTGGTTGGATGCAAAAGAGTGAAATAATTTATAATAAAATGTGATATTATAAATTATTTCACTCTTTTGCATCCAACCAAACTAAAATGTAATATAAAATCTTGCTGTTATATCTTGTTCCATTATATTTTATTATAAAATTTTCTTTTAAATAATAAAAAAACATTAAATTATATTTTACAACTGTTAAGCAAATATAACGTGGTAGAGTGGACCACACTGTCTGGCGTGATTATGTTGACATGATGTGTTTCATTTCTCCTGTACCTTCTTATCATTTGATGGAAGATTTTTTAAAACATGTACTTTTAAAATGCTTGAAAACTCAACGTAGCATTTGAACGAAAAAATTTGGCATGATAACGACTGTCCTTAGCCTTAGGACATGAAATTCAGATTGCGAATCCCATATATTCAGTGTGAAGGAATGTAAGAATTTCCTCTTAAAGGCAGCAAGTTTATTCATCTGCCACACCAAAGACAGAATGAGTCAAAAGCAACTCTCCGGTTGAAAAAGCTTTCATATGTCAATTTCAATGTTATCTATAAGCCTTACTTTTCCTAACCAGGCAGCTACGCAGACCACAACAGGCTTTTTGATCTCATCCACTGCTTCCAGACTTTCTTGCTCAACAATCTGGTTGCGAAGTGAACCAAAAATGAAGAACAGATGCTTAGATTCCAACAACTTCCTCCCATTTTGGTATCAACACAATCCAATATTAGTTGATTTTCTCAAAAAAAAAAAAAAACACAAAGAAGTATTCAAGCTGTTTTCTTTCGTAACATGCAACTAACCCTCGAATATAGATTACCAATACATCTAAGAATGATCTGAAAATAAGAAGGGGCAAAGACTGGTCTTTCTCAAATATATATATGTATATATAACATGCAACTAACACTCGAATATAGAATACCGATACATCTAACAACAATCTGAAATAAAAGGGACAAAGACTGGTCTTTCTCAAATATATATGTATATGTATGTATGTATGTATGTATGTATATATGTATATGCAGTCACAGGAGTCAATCCTCGTATACAAAGTTATTGTGATATTCCAACCCCTCCGAGATTAAACCTGATCTTGTTAGAAAACCCTTTTAGTATTCCAAAGAAGATCTGGCTTACCGTAAAGAGGAATTGGAATGTTATAACTATGCTTTGGAGGCTTACTACTGTGATTTGTAAAATTGAGAATCACTATCTATGTGCTGTCGGTTTTGTGTTGTTACTTAACCAAGCCATCTATGACAGATAGATGACCTATGCTTCTATTGCAATGTGACAGTATCTGAAAGTTAAACAATCCTAGGTGACAATTAACATATCAAAAATGATTAAGAAGGTTAACTTATCAACCATGTCATTTTTAACGGATAGAAGCCACTCCTGACCTATGCTCCTTTTGCACTGTAACAAATCTGCAGCTTAAATTATCACAGAAGACAACAGATAAAAAATGATTAACGAGGAAACTTGGAAATAACCAGAAAAATGTGTCTTTACCCCATTTTATATGATGAATTAATGAAGGGCTACAGAAAGCTAGACTGGAATATTATGAATACCTTCCAATAGAAGGGGGAAAAGATAAAATTCTCAAACAATAAGCGCCAAAATCAGCAAACTCAAATTCAGAAAAATAAGTCATTGCCATCTAACCTCAACATAATCAACTTTCCCACCAGCTTCCTCTATTGTTTGGATCACCATGTCTCTTAATGACTTGGAACTTTTGCAACCTTCTGTCATGGATAGTTTGGCTTTGAATAATGACCTGCGTATGGATAGAGCCTGTAAAAAACATAAGAAAGAAGGGACTATACTTAGTTGAAAGTTTTATCCAGATATGAAAAGTTGACAGAAAAGATTGACTGGAAACATCAGGAGCAGTGTAGCTGATTGAATTACAAATTTAAAATCGGTACATCGAGAAGTGCTAAACAACAAGAGGAAAAAAAAGGTGGTCATGGTGGGGATTAAAACCATATCCAATAACAATAGGTAGACGAACGGATTGCAGATTCAAAGTTTCAAGGCTCGCTGTGAATACCTTTTCCCTCTCCACAACAGAGAGGTGCACATTGCGTGAACTCATTGCTAGACCATCATTATCACGCACTACTTCAGAACCTATTATCCTGATTGAAAAATCAAGATCTCGAACCTGCAGAAAGCGAGAGATTAAACAGACAATTAATTTATCTTTCAAAATTAAATGGTGAAAATTGCCATTCTGATGTGACAGGCTAGCATATGCCATATCAAGATTGAGTGTAAACAAAAATTGATATTCTCAAGGGACAGATACTAATTCTATTCGTCTAGGTCTACGTATGCATAACAAATTACACAAATATATAATAAAACTCACATAATTAATTTCATCTAGGTTACACTCCAACAGCAACCATTCACTGTACTACAATCACTTTCAACCGCCACCCAATCCAAAATACGTAAAAACCAAACCTAAGGGTATGTTTGGATGTGGGTGGAGGGATGGAAGGGAATGGAATGGAATGACCTAAATGACTCAGGCCATTGTTTGGGAGTCTATTTTGAAACAGGATGGAATGACAGTTAATGGCTTTGAAAGCCATCCTTTGCCATCCAAAATCCAATATTTTGTGACCTACCAAATTGGGGGGTCGGGGATGGAATGGCATGGCTTGCCTTCCAAACCCTAATTTAATGACAAAAATACTCTTAAAAAATTAATGAAATTACAACCCCAGTCCAGCAAATACCTACGCGGCTACATGTTACTACGTCCATTGTGTTTCTCTTTCAACTGGCTTCTTTCATTGACGAACGTTTTCCTCCACAGCTACTAGGGTCATCTGTCTTCGTTTCATCAGGTAAGCAACGACTAATCAATGAACTTAGTTGTGTATGGATATGCCTAATGAAGAGTACAGTGCGATGAGAGTTAATGAAAAAGAACAAGAAAGTTGATTGCTTATATAGGAAAATGACAAAACTATATTATGGGTATCCTACAATTTGAAATGCTTTGGGGTTACTAAAATAGTTTCATGGCAACTATGCATATTTTTATTACAAGGGTAATTTTGGAAAAAAAATCTTACAAGCCATTCCATTCCATTCATTTTTAGTATCACTTCCAAACAATGGTCAAAGGAATCTCTCTCTTATTTTATTTAAACTTCCAAACAATGGAGCGACCCATTTCATTCCATTCTATTCGTCATTCCGTTCCATTAATTGTCATTCCATTACATTTCATCCTAAACTCCCAAACATACCCTAAGGAACAGCTTTCTCATAAACTGTCAAAGGGGACATACAATTCGTAAGAGTAACTTAAGCATTTGCAGTTGGTTAGTCTTCTGAAAAACAGAAAAGACTTGTGCACAAAAGGCAAGAGATTTAATGAAATGCCATACATTCTCATCATACTTAAGTAATTAAATTTTTTCTTCTAACCAGAAGACCAATAATCTCAACTGCTAAATATGAATACTCACTGGTTGGGTCGGCCAAACGAGGCCTAACTTTGAGCCCAGATATCAACAGCCCACTAGTAGGAGATCGTCTCCTATGCAAACACTAAGACTAACGTAAAAACCTAAACCTAGCCAATATCCCCTATATAAGGTACTATTCAGCCATGATGGAGGTATGCGACTAAAATCCTAGTTCTTACTGTTCTAAGCGACCATTACCCTCACCAAAAGACTGACTTAAGCATCGGAGGGGTCTGCCGGCAATCACCCCCTGTGCGCTTTTATTTGTTTTGCAGGTGTTGCAGAAACCATACCTATAGACCTCATGGATCCGAATAGTAGTGTTCAGCCAAAGCAAGATCCGGCAGAACCAGATGGCGCCCACCGTGGGGCCCGACATCAGGGCACCACGTCCAGACATACACAGGTTAGCCAGGCAGCAGCAGCCAATCCCGACATAGCTGCCGTCATGGCACTGGCAATGCAATGGATGGGTTTACAGCTGCCCGTCCCCCTTTCACCACCGCATCATGAGTCCCGCACTCAATCCTCGAATCCGAACGATCACCCGCAGCCTCACCATTGAGATCAAACAGAGCAGAGTGTAGCCTTGGAGGATAATGCCGAGACCAACTCTCACTCTAATTCCCAACGCCCCCTAGATGACAATCCTCCTGCACCCCGACAAGTTTCCCTCACTCAGAAGCAGATAGAGGAGGCGGCTGATCTGCTGATTTGCCAAATCCGGCAGTCTCGGACGGACCAGCCGCCGGCCCCCGCTAGGCAGATTAGTGTGATGGCCGATCGCTATTCTACAGAAGCCCTAGAAAAAGTCGCGGGTGATCGAATCAACTTGGCAGCGAATTCCCGTCCGGGCCGAACGTCCACACAGGGTAGCTCTCCTTTCACCCTGGAGATCCTGCACAGTCTCCCATCGGTCGGTACCAAGATTCCGACGCCTGAAAGATATACTGGCAAGACCGATCCTTTAGACTACCTGCAGCACTTCCAGTCAATGATGAACCTCCATTGCGTCCCTGATGC
>JAOSBM010000009.1:11470663-11481933 GCA_027568955.1 Erythroxylum tenue | reverse complement strand
GCACTGAAGGCGAATGTCTTTTGGGCACTACTCTAACATCCATACAGGACCGCATAACTCGAGTTACATAAGTACAACTCGAGTTATGTCTTTGGATAAGTCGACTTACAGGAGATACAAGTCGAGTTATGGTACTGTATAAGCATAAGTCGAGTTACATCATATGCACAAGTCGACTTATACTTTCACTTCAGTCAGGCTCGGGTCCCGGGACCGTCGGGCTCCGGAAACGGGGTCCGACATCCACACCATCATCACTATGTTTGTAGACTCTATAAATCATTATATAGTCTCAAACAAGCCCCTCGAGCCTGGTTTCATTGTTTTAGTCAAAAACTCTTTGAACTCCATTTTAAGCCCTAAAAATCTGACACCTCTCTTTTCATTCATAAAACCAACTCTCACACAATTTTTCTCTTAGTTTATATGGATGATATCCTAGTAACTGGTTCCTCACCCATTACCACACTTATTCGTGAACTTAACTTTACCTATTTTATAGAAGACTTAGGTCCTCTTCATCATTTTCTTGGTGTCTAAGCTCATACCACTTCTCACGGTGTTCTTCTCACCCCAACCCAATACACTAAAGATCTTCTTGTTTGAACTGACCTTGGTAAATCTAAACCAGTTTATATACCTATCACTCCATCTCTTCCCTTGTCTAAAAATCATGGTGTTCCTCTTTCTAATCCTAGTGGATATTGTAGCACTGTTGGTACTCTTCAATATCTTTGCCTCATTTGTTTTGATATTCAGTTTGTTGTCAATAAGGTATCCTAATTTTTATAATGCCCTACTGATATTCATGGGCCTGTGGTGAAATGGATTCCACGATATTTTCGTTCCACACCCTCTCATGGAATTCATTTAAGAAGATCTTCCAACCTTTCTTTATAGGCCTATCGTGATGCTAATTAGGCTAGTTTTCCTAATCATCCACATTCTCAATCTAGTTATTGTATCTTTCTAGGACCTAATCTTATCTCTCGAAGTCCTAAGAAGCCACCAATTGTTGTTTGATCCAATACTGAAGTTGAGTATCACATAATTGCTCTTGCTTATGTAGAATTATGTTAGATTATTGCTCTTTTTGGTGAATTAGTTCTTGCAAACCTTTCTCCTACCCTTCAGTGTGACAATGCTACCTAATAGTTGTAGGTTGCATGATGTTTTAGTATGCATTTTAGTATATTTTTAGTTGTTAACTAATTGATTCATGCATGTTTAGGTTTAGAATTGTATTAGTTGGTTAGATATTTGTATTTTTGAGTATTATGTGGGCTAGAGCATGCTATTGAGTTTTAATTTTGTGTGTTTGAGGTGCTTTGATGTGTTTATTAGTGTCTGAGATTAGATATCAAAGAATAGAGAAGATTTGGAGGAAGCTTAGTAGAGGAACAAGGGCCACGATTGTGATAGAAGCTGATTTTAGCAGGTCACGATCGTGGCCTATGCAATGACAGACGTGGATTGACCTTTTGAACTTAAATTTTTTACAAGTTATTTCAGACTTTTGAGCCCGAGTAAAACCTAGTTTTTACCCTAATTAGTAAAGGACTATATAAGGCAATAGAAATGACCTAAATGAGAGGCCCTCCATTTTCCACCTTGAGAAAGAACACAAGGAAGAGAGAAGAAGGAGAGAAGGGAAGAGGAGCATCTGCAGCTACTGTCTAGCCACTCTAACCCAGCCATTTCAATTTCTTTTCTACTTTCTCATGTTTATTTACTTCAACTTGATGTATGACTTAGGTTTGAGAATGTTGAAGATGTTATTAATGATGTTCTAATTTCATTTTGGGATTGAATCTTGAACCATTTTGTGACCTATTTTCTTTTGTGTTTGCATATACGTTAGCAATAAATCGAGAGAGAGAGTCGATAATAATTCGATTAGGTTACGTAATGAGAGTTAACAACCTAACAATTCAGGTAATTATCAAATCAATAATCATACGAAGAGAGATCATGTGTGAGGACCTGATTGTCTATTAGATTTCTTAAGAACTAATTAGAACATGGGTTGTTTTTGTTAATCGAGAGATTGCAAAATCATAATTTTGAAATCAATTAGGGATTATGAATTAGGGTTAATTGATTAGATCTTGAGAGAGATTTATTAACCATTTGAAATTTTAGGACCGAACAAATTACATCGAAAGTGATTAGTGTAGCAAAATGTCGATAGATAAATCCCATCTTCTCATAATTCTTTGATCTTGTCTTGTTGCTATATATCAATTGTTAAGTGGTTGTGCTCCATTTTGATTTACTTGTGTTAATTTCATAATTTATTTTCATTCAACCTCTACTTGATTGTTTAATTTTATGTTTATCTTTATTTTCATTTAAATCACGTTTTTACAACCTTAGACAAAGTTAGGATTTGAGTAGTTCACTAATTCCTCGTGGGATTGACAACTCAACTACTATACATACAACTTATGCACTTGTGGAGCATTGAGGATTTTATAAGATTAAAACTTGCTTAATAAGTTTTTAGCATCGTTGTCGAGGAATTAGTTTACGACTTTTTGAAATCCTTTGTTTTAAGGAATGTTTACCCTTTCTTGTGATTGTAGTACCTAATCACATAAAAAAAGAGAGACAAAAGAAAGAGAAGGAAGTTTGGGTGTAAAATAGAAGATACATCAATTTGGACATCAAAAGGAAACTATGAGGAATCCAAAAAGTTAAATGCCAAAAATAGATGGAAAGAACGATGATGGAGAAAATATATCATAGGAAGCAAAGGACCCTTGCAAACTTCAACGAGTCACAATTTGGTCGGAGAAGTAATCATCTTTATTGGAACACTTATAATATGGGGTGGCAGAACCACTTAGATTTCTTTTGGTCTAACAATGCAAGAACTCAAATGGAAACTCAAGGCCTACTAGGATTTCAGCAAGATGAGTCCGGTTCATGGGATTCTAAATTAGACAAGATCATAGACAAGCTTATGAACATGGAAGAGACCTAGAAGAGACTAAAAGGGAAGTTTAAGAAAGTAACGAAAGATTATGTCTCTTCTATTCATAATCTAGAGGATAAAATGAGCTAACTTTACAGGGAATTTTATAAGAGAAGTGTGGAAAACTTTCTAAGAAACAGGGAAGTAAACCCAAGAGAGCAATATAAGGCTATCACACTTAGGAGTGGGAAAGAGCTAGAAGAACCAGTGGAAAGACAAGACAAGACCCACTTTGTAGAAGACCAAGAGAAGAATAAAAAGGATAAAGACAAGAATGAAGACCCTCCATACATTCCTCCTCCACTTTACACACCAAAAATACAATTCCCACAAGGACTTCAGAAGAACGAATTATATGTACCATTTACAAAGTTCCTAGAAAAGCTAAAGAAATGGAAAATTTACTTATCTTTTGTGGAAGTGTTGAAACACAATGCTAGGTACGCAAAGTTCCTTAAAGACATATTATTTGACAAGTGGATTTGGGATGATAATCAAACGGTAGCCATGACGGAAACCTCCAGCTTCTTAATTACCAACCATACACCCTCACAGTTGACAGATCCAAAGAGCTTTACAATACCCTGGGTAGTTGATAATTTATAGATTTCAAAATGCTTATGTGACTTAGACGCAAGTATAAACCTTATGCCTTTGTCGATTTTTAGGAAATTGGGGCTAAGAGATGTGAAGCCAACATCTATGCGTATTTAGTTAGCAGATCAATTGATAAAGAAACCGTTTGGGATGGTAGAGGATGTACCTATAAAAGTGGACAAGTTTATCATTCCTGTGGATTTTGTCATGGTAGACTTCGAAGAGGATCAAAATTGTCTACTAGTTCTTGGTATACCATTTTTTAACACAGAAAAAACTTTGGTAAATTTCCATGAAGATAACATCATCCTTCAAATTGGAGAAGAACAAGTGAAATTCAACATGAATAAGGTATTAAAGAATCCAAAGGAGGGTAACTCCTTCATGATAATTGATGAAGTCGAATCTTTAAAGGAGCGAGAGGAAAAAAAATAGATGACAGCAGAGATTGAGTTTGAAGAATATAAGGAAGTCTTTGTTCAAGAATATAAAGAAGAAGAGAATGATGAATAGAGGATACAAGGCATAGCATTTGAAGAAGATACGAAAGTCTCTGTACGGAGGGTTATATGCTTTGTATGTTTTTATTTTGAGTGAAAATTGTGCATACTATATATTAGTCTTGTTTAGGTTTTCATGATGTGACTCGTGTGAATGTGTCAATGGCTAGGACTTAATGGAATCAGTTTAGCTTTGAACATAGTCTTCTAAGTTGTAAAGATTTATTAACTTGTGAAATTGGTGTCCTAGGCCACTTTGGTTAAATACGCATGTTAATTAGAATATGATGTTAATTCATTCACTCTTAAAATTTTCCACATACATTTATAATTTTAGGCCAATTGACTAAGTAGCATCGCTAGTATCCTTTCATAAGAATGACTAGCTAAAGAAATGAGGCATGCAATAAAATGTGGAATTTTTTTTTGTATTTCTTAAATAAATAACTATTATGTTGGCCTTAGGGTTATGAATAAAGCTAGTAGCCAGTTGAGAATGTGATATAGCTTAGTAACTAGGGGGCATTCATCACATGTTTTCCTTCGTGTCAAAAGACTAGAATGACATTCCAACCAAGCAAATGAATACAAACATTACCTAGCTGAGTAACTAGGGGACATTCGTCACAAATGTTTACTTTCGCATCGAAGACTAGGTCAATGTCATTGAAAGTTAACAAAAATAGTGTTTTTATAAATAAAACCTAACAATCTTTGTGAATAGTTTAAATTTTCATAAAAAGCTACTTAGAGATAGTTATAATTTTGATTGACTAAATAATTATCAATGTGTGCGTGCAAGTGATGGGGGTGAATGAATTTGACACTAAGGTCTTGATTAGTATGTATATTTAGTCCGAAGTGACTAGCCACATATTTCATAAGTTAATAAGTTAGGACAACTTGAAGGTTTGTGTTTGAAGTTAAATTAGTTTCGTGAAGTTCAATGCCATTGTACCATTATTGCATATATATGCTTATATGTGTTATTGTTTGGTATGTTTATGTTTTGTTGTGTTAGTTTTTTTTCTTGAGAACAAGCCAAATTTCAAGTGTAGGGATGTTGATAGTTGTAGGTCACATGATGTTTTAGCAGGCATTTTAGTATGTTTTTAGTTGTTAATTAATTGATTCATTCATGTTCAGGTTTAGAATTATGTTAGTTGGTTAGATATTTATATTTTGAGTGTTATGTGGGTTAGAGCATGCTATTGAGCTTTAATTTTATTTTTTGAGGTGCTTTGATGTGTTTGTTAGTTTTTGAGATCAGATATCGAAGAATAAAGAAGATTTGGAGGAAGTCTGAAAGAGGACCCAGGGCCACGATCATGACATAAGCTGATTTTAGCAGGCCACGATTATGGCCTATGTGATGATAGAGGTGGACCGACCTCCTGAACTTTTCTTCTAGTTATTTTAGACATTTGGGTCTGGGTAAATCCTAGTTTTTACCCTAATTTGCAAAGGACTATATAAGACAACAGAAATGACCTAAATGAGAGGGCCTTTATTTTCCACTTTGAAAAAGAACACTAGGAAGAGAGAAGAAGGTGAGAAGGGAAGACGAACATCTGCAGCTACTGTCCAGCCACTTCAACCCAATCATTTCAAGTTCTTTTCTACTTTCTCTTATTTATTTACTTCATCTTGATGTAAGACTTGAGTTTGAGAATGTTGAACATGTTGTTAATGATGTTCTAATTTCATTTTGGGATTGAATCTTGAATCATTTTATGACCTATTTGCTTTTGATCTTAATGAAATTGTTTAGGTATTGTGATATTTATGTTTGCATAGACATCTAAAATAAATCAAGAGAGTGAGTCAATAGTAATCCAATTAGGTTGGTTAATAAGAGTTAACAACCTAATAAGTCACACAATTATCAAATCAATAATCATACAAAGAGAGATCTCGTGTGAGGACCCGATTGTCTATTAGATTGTTTAAGAACTAATTGAAATGTGGGTTGTTTTTATTAATCGACAGATTGCAAAATCTGAATTTCAGAATCAATTAGGGAATATTAATTAGGGTTAATTGATTAGATCTTGAGAGAGTAATCAACCCTTATAACTCTAGGAACGATAAAATTACATCGAAAGTGATTAAGGTAGAAAAATGACGATAGATAAATCCCATCTTCTCATAATTCTTTAATCTCGTGTTGTTGTGATATCTTAATTGTTATGTGAATATGGTCCATTTTGATTTACTTGTGTTAATTTCATAATTTTATTTTCGTTCAACCCCTATTTGATTGTTTAATATTTTCTATATCTTTATTTTCATTTAAACGATGTTCTTACAACCTTATACAAAGTTAGGATTTGATTAATTCACTAATTCCTCATAGGATCGACACCTCAACTACAATGCATATGATCCATGCACTTGTCAAACATTAAGGGTTTTATAAGATTAAAAGTTGCTCAACATTACCTTTTTAGCCTCAAATTCAATTTTTCATACTCGTACCAAGTATATTGAAATTGACATTCATTTTGTTCATGATCTAGTTATTAGTAAAGCTCTACTCATTTTCCATATTTCATCCTCTACTTATTTCACTTATATTATGAACAAAGCTCTTTCCTCTTCATCATTTCAACGACTACAAGACAAGCTCACAGTTGCATCCTTCTGTGAACTTAAGGGGGGCTGATAATATCTTAGTATCTTAACTCTATTACCATTATTTTCACATGCCAATATCTCTTCTTTTGTAATCCTTATTCAGTCTTATCTTTTCTTTGTTTATGCTTATCTAGTTATCTTCGAGGTTGTTTATCCTCAAGAATTCTTCCTCAATCTCTAATGCTTCGAAGGAGATTAAGATGATTGCTCCTGAATTTGAAAGTGGAAAGGAAGCTTAAGAGGATGATTCAACATTAGAGATGGAGGTGGATGAAGTACCATTACAACAACTTAAGGCTTGGAATTAGGTGGTTCAAGGTAATCAGAACCCTTCCAACGTCCTAAAATTATTAAAGGAGGAGGTTAAATATGAAGTTAGATAATAGGAGAAAGGTAATTATTGGTAATCAATGTCTTTGTGGGATCGACCCATATTTGTCTTTGCTAGCTATAACTACATCATGCACTTGTGGATAATTCAAATATTGATAAAACAATTAGTCAATCATGCATGCTTATCTTATAGTAATACACACACCCTTTTGATAACAGGATAAGATTGGTTAATTTGAGTGAACAAATATCCAATCCCCTTTATTCTTTTTGGTGTTTATATTTATATCACTTGAATTTTGCTCTATCCTCTTCTCCTTGATTCTAAACTATAAAAATCTTCTAGATATTATATAAATGGCTTTGAAAACTACTTGACAGAAATCCAAATATGAAGCCCAATAGACATTTATAGAGATGAAGACTAAGTTGATTAGTTAAACTCTTCCTATCTAAGATAAAGTTTTGGAGCTCTAGCTATTTATCCTTTCCTAAATTTTATCCGGAAGTGTTTGAAGTAAACAAACATAGGCTTGGTCAAGGATATTTGGACCCCTATTTAAGTAATTCCAACCTAGACCAACTTGAATGTTATGATGGAAGAGAGCAGACAACTTACCTATAAGGACAAGATAAGATGTACATACCATATTTATCTTTATTTATACTTAAGAATGGGATCTTATGGAATATATTAAGTGTATTAATAAGGGAGGAGATAGAATTACCATCTGCTTTAAAGAAAAGGAAGATATTATTTGCAAAGTTCAGGCTAATTATCCTTAGTTTTTTTTTAGAGTTATATTTGAAGTAGTTATTCCTTTTTACAACTATCTTAAAAAGTTTATTGAACACAATCCTTACTAAGGAGAACATGTAAAGGATAGGGGATCCCCTTACCTAATACCCATGGATCCTTTGTTATTGTTTGAGGGTTCACCATTTATTATAATGTTGTATAAGATAGTTGATAAGCATTGCTCAATACGAGTAATGAGAACTTCATGGAATCCGAAAGCTCTAAGTGTATTAAAGATAAAGGACCAATTTGATGTGTCAAAGGCCTTTAAAAAATAAAATTTTAAAGCATAGTTTTTTTTAACTTTTTTTCCTATTGTAGTTTTTGAAAATTTCTTGAGTCAAAGTAATGTTATCTCCTATCTTCCTACCAAGAATGTGTGCACCTATGAAGATTCGATATGAGTTTAGAAGACTATTTCCATTCTATTAGTTTTCACCTTAGAAATCACCTTATAAATAGAGTTATATTATACTCCATCTCCTCAAAGACTTATGCTTATTTCCTTTAGGAATAAGGATAATAAATATCTTATTAAGTTGTTTTAGCATCCTCATTTTCCTAAAGAATCATAGATGGCATCAACTAATACTTCTCTTATTAAGGACTAGGTTTTAATAATAAAGTGGACATTGAAACCATCATATCCATATACTTTGAAAGGAGAGAAAGACTTTAATGCTTACTTAATCACTTGAGTGGTGACAGGCTTAGAAAAAAGCTCGATAAACTAAAATGATAGTTTAGTATGGATGATCTCTTCAATAAGGACTGTTAAAGAGACAATAGGAGAATGTGACCCTATAATGCCTAAGATATAGTTCTCAGCTTCTGTAATGAACTAACTCTCAGTGGTTAATAAGGAATTAGTGCCTTTTAGAGCTATAATTTTGTTAGAAATCTCCCTAGACACCACTATTCCATGGAAAAAAGGGTTATATTCTCATATCCATCCTATAAATGATTGGTTCTTGATATCTACATCATCACAGAATAATCAAAATTTATAGTTAATAGAAAATTATAAACAACCTTTTTCTATTTCCTAGAAGGTTAGATAGGTAGCGTTGAGATAAAGTTTAACTTGAGCTTTGTTTAGAGTTTTTTTTTTGGTTTTTAGCTCTTCCTTACGATGCCTACATGATTTGAATAAATGAATCACTTGGTGCTAGTGATGCTTAAACTGAAGCCCCTACTAATTGCCTCATTAAAACTTATCAATTTATTTGAGAATTTATTAAATCAAAAAATTATTTTGATTGAGGAACTTACAACTACAAAAATGGACAATGATTGGGGAGTGCTTCGAGAGACTTGGGTTAGGAAATATTACTTTATTGTGAGGTCAGTCCTGGAACCATTGCATGTTACATAATCCCCTATCTGACTTCTTCCTTATGAACATATCCTCGTTGGTTAATGAATAACTTGATTAGGAAATATCCTCTTGATGTATAATGGAGTTGAAATCACCTATCAAGAGCCAAAGCTTTTTTATAAACCAAGAGAGTTCCTTAATCTTTGACTAGAGTGAGGACCTTTGGAAAGCATAACTAAGAGCATATATGATAGAGAATTAAATTACAAGGTTTAAATCCTTACTTCTTGCCTATATATGAATCATTTGATTAGTTATTTTGGAACTGAGAACTTCCATCTTTTCTTTATTATAAAGGACCAGGATTCTCCCATTTGGGTGAAAACTATAGTTGGTTAGCTAAGAACAAGGGTAAGGAGACTATAGTTGTTTCTCCTTATTCTGGATTCCAAATACCTATAAGAATAGGCTTATTCTTTGTAATAAAATCTCTAAGAATAGTTTTTTTGAAGGGATATTTAAACCCCTTAAATTCCAAGCTATTATAGTCATATATTTGTAATAGAAGAAAAATTTTTGTTCTTTCTATTAGATTTCCTTTTGCACACAATTTTTGAACTCTCCATTAATCTTTAGGTTTGACAAGTTACTAGGCTCATCTTATTCATTGAAATCATACTTGTTTCTTGCATCAGTTTTGATAGGATTTGTAGACTAAGGGTCAACTCGAACTGTTACCTCAAGGTTATCTACTAAAGTAAAGTATACCTCTTTATTATTAGTATGTTTATCTTTTTCAAGGGTTGATGCAATAATATATGAAAACTACATATGTTATCTATTCATTTGGGGAAGCTTGCTCACTTTCATTCTCTTCTTCCATCAAATCTTGAAAGTTTCTAGTTTTGAATATTCTTCACGTCGACTTCTAGAACTTTTTTGTTTTTAATATTGAGAGTCTTCACGTATACATTACCTTAATAAAATCTTAACTAATTCAAAGTCATCATCCAGTTTTATAATTGGAATTGGTTAGGTCGGCAGCTCCTGAGCCCAAGCCCAGGTCCAATCATCATCAGCCCAGTTGTAGGAGGCAACCTCCCATGCATACGTGAAAACCTAAACCTAGCAGCTATCCCATTTATAAGGTACTATTTCGCCATAATTCAGGTACGAGACTCATACACTGCTTCTCTTTGTTTTTAGTTGCCCATTACCTTCACCAAAAACCTAACTTGAGCGTCGGAGGGGCCTGCCGGCAACCAACCCCCGTCGTGCCTTTATTGTTTTGCAAGTATTCTCAAGCTTGAACCTACCGAGATGATGGATCCAAGCAACAGCATCCAACCTCCACCGAATCAGACTGAACCATTTGGCGCCCACCGTGGGGCCCGGCGTCAGGGCACCACGTCCAGAAACACACAGGTCAGTCAAGCGGCAGCAGCCAACCCTGATGTCACCGCCGTCACGGCACTGGCGCTGCAACGGATGGGTTTGCAATTACCTGCCGCTCTCCCGCCAGCACATCACGAGTCCCATGCGCAATCTTCACACCTGAACGATCAGCCACAGCCTCAAAACTAAGATCAAGAAGAGCAAAGCGTAGCCCTGGGGGATAACGCCGAGACTAACTCGCATCCAAACCTCCAACATCCTCCAGACGTAAATCCTTCTGCACCGCAACAAACATCCCTCACTCGGAGGCAGATAGAGGAAGCGGCCGATCTATTAATTCGTCAAATCCTGCAGTCTCCGTCGGAACAACAGCAGACGCCCGCTCAGCAGATTGGGCCGATGGCCGATCGCCATTCTGCTAAAGCCCTAGAAAAGATCGTGGACGATCGCATCAATATGGCCATGAATTCTCGTTTGACTCATCCATCAACACAGTACAACTCTCCTTTCATCCCAGCGATCTTGGATAGCCTCCCTGCGGTTGGAGCCAAAATACCGACGCCTGAAAAATACAATGGAAAGACCGATCCCCTAGACTATTTGCAGCACTTCCAGTCGATGATGAACCTACATTGCATCCCGGACGCCATTCAATGTAAGGCATTCTGCACCGCTTTTCAAGAAGGAGCTCGGCGATGGTTCAATAGCCTACCC
>JAOSBM010000009.1:11401578-11422585 GCA_027568955.1 Erythroxylum tenue | reverse complement strand
TTCAATACTGATACTGTCCTGGGGATTGGAAGATCTTGGTCGTTCTTGTTAATGTGCTGCCTTAAATAGCCAATGGATAATCTGCTACAAATTTAGGAGGGTGGCATAAGCTTTTGCTTTGAACACGATCCATCTCATTATCTGATACAGGTTTACAAAGCTCACCTGCATATTGTGCTTGATATTATGAGACCCCCCTAATATATAGTAGTATTAGTGAGAACAAGAAGTGATACTCTTGGTAAAATGGACAGCATTAAGCAATACATCTTGTGCTGTCCGCATGTTGAAGATTCCTGTCTAAACTATGCAAAGTTTGGGAGGAAGAAGACAAATGAAATTGGGGTGAATCTAACGGAAGACGGTGAGACAACTAGGAAGTGAGCGAGGGAAGGCTGTCTTGGGAATCTTGGTAACATGGGGTTATTATATAGGATTACCATGTGGTGGGCATTAAGAAAAGATTTTAGCCTTGATGGCATTTCTCATCACGCTACACTTGTTGTATCTGCAATTTTTTGATTTGTTATGTGGTCCTATCGAAGTGAATTCACTTCTCTAAGAATTCAAGCTTTTTTCAGTTTGAAGACTCCGTATGAATGGTTTATTGTTCTAAAATATTCAAGAAAAAGGGAATTTTAACAGGCGCTAGCATTCTACGTAGACTGGACTCCTTTAGTAAGGCTAAGGCATTAATAGTTTCAGGACTAAACATATAGACTATAAATAATTTCTCACCGTTGTTTCGCATTGCTGTTTCATCGCCACTATGAATTATTTCTTTCTGATACCTGGTTCGACACAAGTAATACAATGCTGGGGTGCTAGCACTGCTAGGACTTGGTTTGAAAGCCAAAAGTTGGCAATGGAGAGTGATCATAGAACAAGACTCACATGGAGCTGATTAATTCACATGCCTCATGTCAACTATCATTAAAATGTTCAAGGTTTAGATCTGATGGCGTCCAAAAATGACAAGTCCACTACGTTGGATTTATGCCATTTACTAAGAGCTTCTGAGCAGAGGAAAACAGATGGCCACCTCAGATGAGCAGTTTGGCTAGACGTGGCCTGAGCTTGTGGATTTGTCAACAACAAGCAGCAGCACTCGAAATGAGAGAGATGAAGGTTCGAATTACTGAGATTTCACTCCACGTCTTCCTCATTCGTGTACAATATGGAACATAGAACCATGTTCACCCTCATCAATGACTTAACAGTTATTTGACAGTCAATTTGATGAGTGTACGCCTCATCAATGATACCAACTGACTCAGAACATTAACAATAGTAAAGCATGTGAATCTTGAATGGATTACAAGACCACCTCGTGCTTAGGTGCCTAGCAACATCTTAGGCTCTTACTTGAATCCAAATGGTAGCTTCAGCCTAACGTTGAAATTGAAATAATTGCAAAGCATGGAGAGGAACCATTTATTTTCTTCTCTTCCGTTATCTGGTTATTTTGGGAAAAATCGCGGAATTAAGGATCAACTAATCAGAAATAAAGCATGGGATTGAACTCCTATTTGTTGTCAAGATTATGAGGCAGAGTTAGAGAACTAGAAGCTTAAAAGAACCGCAGATATTCGCAACTTCAATCCACAAATTCACCGCAATAGATTTCATCCGCAACATAATGAACATACAAGTACAATGGCGAAAGGGAAGACACAACGTAATCATACAACACAGGTTCCCAATGAGGGAATCCTAAGGAAACATCAAGTCCCATCGCCATAGAAATGTTCCTGGAGCGATGAAAAATAGTCTATGAGCCTGTACTCTTCCAATGCCTGAGCTGATGGGCTTTCTTTTACCTTAAAATCCTTGATGCGTAACCAGCAGAATGATCAATGTTTCCTTGCAATCTTAATCTACGCATTACCGGGACATTAAGATCCAAAGGAGGTTTGGTTGGCATATGGCAATCCATGATATTTAACTAGATAATAAGGTCATTTACAGAACCACTGCTGCTGCTTAAGACTGATCATCAAATCTTGACCTGTTCCACCGTCCTCGCTGTCTAGGAACTGAATACGCATCTTCACCTGCATCACCTAATAATGGAACATCGGCCTCATCATCATCCTCATCATCCTGTAGTCCCAAAAGATTCTCTCCCCAGAGAAACCGGGTTTCAGGTAAAGGTCCTGTTGATCTGCGATTCCTCATCCAAGTCCTTGACCGAGCCCTGGGTTCAGCTATTCCATGAATTGAGTGAATCATCTGAAACAAGAACATGGTACTCCACCAGGGTGTATTAACTTCCCCTGTTGCATCTTCCATTTCAGCTAACAACCTATCACTATTTTCAACAACATAATCCCCAACCACCACTGCACCTGGAATAGCTGAACGAATGGCACTGACAATGTCACCATATTCTCTCTGGTGCTCAAGGCATCTCCAAGCTCGTTCTCTGGATGGATCAATCTCTGAAGGTCGAGTTGTTGGGTGAACCATCCTGGCATGCCTACGCAATTCCTGGTAGTTACCAGAAAAAGAGCAGGATTCCCTGGAGCAGCTTCGCTTCTTCAAATTGAGATATTGCCTGGCCTCTTCAACTACCGTCCAGCCTAATATGGCTCCTCGACATAAAGGACACTGAAGATTCAAACCTAAATCCGATGAGTTACCTAAATCAGTCCCTCCACGCTGATACTCGGACCCATATGCTTCCAAAGAGCTTTCACCTTGTCTTTCTAACCTAGATGGGTTATTCTCCACGGGTCTTTCAGGCATCCTACTAGAGTTTTGAGCACTATTCCCTTCAAACAGCATTCTGTTGCGCCAAGACTCTGGTATTTCTGTTTCGAAAATGCTTTCCCCTGGTGTCATTAACTCCCTAGCAGGATCTTGTATGCTCTCATTCCAATTGTGATATTCATTAACCTCAATCAGGTGACTCCTTAAAGTTGAGTTTGTATCAGAAGTAAAACTTAACGAATTAACAGGTAAAGAACTTAATGCCCAAGAATTGTCCCTCATCTTTTTAAAGCGGTCGAGGCAATTCGAATGCCTGTAACTTGTGTCACAAATGTATGATCTGCAACCCTTCTCATGTGAGCTGCACAGAAGCAGCACAGCATTATGTGGATGCTCCATACAGATGGGACATGAGACATCATCCAATTCTTGGTGAAGGGCATGAATATCTGAATCAGTGCAACGTTTCCGTTTTAAACCAGCCATCTTGAATCCACTGTAACGAAGTTGCTTATCATATGAACTAATTAGAACAGAATACTTGTAAAAGTTTACGCAATTATTAGCAAACCAGCAATCATATTATCCACATGGGTATCATATGTTTCCAATGGAAGTAAAAATAATTTCCAGCAACTAATTAAAAGGTATTGGAGAAAATAGTTAGGAAGCCAAGCATTACAGATCAAACCAGGAAAAAGAAGCACAAAGATCCACCATTGAACAGTGACTTAATAGATCTTTCATTGTAAGCATTTTTATATTTAAAGGAAGAATTTGTTGATACTTTTATCCAACTATACGTAATGATTACGGCAGCTTAATTTAAATTTATAAGGTCAACCTAACAACCAATCTTGAATGCACCAAATTTGATGAATGAAAAACAGAGAAGGAAAACAGAGTTTTGCCATTAAACAAAAGAATTAGAGAGGAGACAATGAAAATTCAAGATACACTAGTCTCAGTTATCTTTCGTGGCTCCTTTTGATGTGAGCATGGATACCTGAAAAGAAAAAGCACTTATCCTTCTTTTTGTATGCAAGTTTATGCTTTAAAAACATTTATACCTAGAAAGCAACCCTGTGAGAATTATAAGCCTAACACACAAAAAATGTCATTATTTGTTCAGGTTTCCCACTGTTTAAGCAAGAGGAAGTTGTATTTGCAAGTGTTGATACCCTCATTAACGTCCACTTGATGACAATAGTTCAAGCTATTCAAGGATTAAAAATAACATCTGCCACAAGGTACAACAATCAAGGTACAACAATTTTTCCAAGAGCTGAGCTGCATCAAAGGATAAACAAGTACACAAGCCCAATTACCTCTAAAACAGTCTACTTATTATATGAGAACCCACTGGTACCTTTTAGTCCCAAGTACCTGTGGTTACAGATCCTGCACTATGCTGCTGCTGATGAAAAAGGTGGCTCAAGTAGACTACCAATATCATTTACAATTCTGTTGATTATAGTGGCTATATGGTTATTATTACATCCAAGAATATAAGAATTTTACTTCCAACTAATATTATCAGGAAGACTATAAAAGAAAATATTTCAAATACGAGACCATATTGCAACGTTCACTCTCTATGTCCTGCTTCATTAAAGCAGGATAGCCATCCAAATGCTAAGGCCTGACACTATACAAAAGAAAAAATAACAGCAAGAGCACTTTATTATTTAAAAAAAAAGAAAGTAAATTTGCCAAGACAATTGAGAGTAAGAACAATGGTCTATGCATTAAGCTTGCTCTAATACTCTATTACAACCATAAATTTGAATCCGAAGCTCAACATAATGTCAGAACTACCAACAATGAAGTCTGGTAAATAAATATCTTAAAATATCCTTCAACAATGGAAGGTGCCAAATCCAAATTGAAGCAAAAGAGGCTAGATATTATTTCAAATTTATGCAAAATATAACTGGTGAAAAATATGAAATGTAATTACTATTGTCAATTGCTATTAAACTCACCACTATGAAGATCTCTATAGAAATTCTCCACAGGAAGCTTCTGAATATCTACTCGTGTAACAATTGAAATAACAGAACCCTTGACGGGACTTCGAGAAGAAGATAGCAACGATAGCAATCTTATAATGCTCTTATAACAAACAAAGCAGTAACTATAGTCCTTTAAACTTGAAGGAATGCAAGACTTGATGAATAACTGAGTGATGATTATTGTTGAGCTAACAAGATATGGATGAGTCGTTAAAATCTGCAGTTACGTCAAAAAATCATGATCAGAATCACAAAAAGTCAAATCAAAATTATGATTCCTCGCTAGCATGGTAAAAAAGAAACCATACAAAAAACTAACATTACTTTGAATAGCAGAACACGGAAGAAAAAGTAAAGGTGTTACGAATTAATCTAAAAGGTCTTTGTTTAATCAACCAAGTATTAATATAGGCATTTTGACCCAAAAAAAAAAAAGGATCAACTGTTTATTCATATTACAGAAGCAGTTCATATTGAATAAATACCAAGAAGCCCACACGTTCAAATTTAAGTTTGCTAAGATAACAATAAAGTACATATCGACAGATGTCACTCATTAATCAGCTATCAATAAATAAAGTCATAACTGGAAATCGCATGAATAAAACAGATTTCACATTACGATCGTCTTCCCGAATTATTCCTGCTACATTTTCATCATTCTATCTCGGTGCACTTACAGTATTGAACAAAACCCTAATTTTGTCACCCAAAGAAAAAACTGCCAAATCAGACAAAAAAGTTGCACCAAACACCAATTCAAAATTAAGCAAATATTATATCAGAAACAATTGCCAACATGACCCTTTGGAATTGATCTTTTAAACACAGAAAGTAAGCAAACAATTGAAAAAGAAAAAGTTCCAGACAAAACAATTTTCTAAGTGGGTGCCCTCAAAGTCCAAAAGCTCATCCGTTCTTCAGCCAAGAGCCTCAGCTCAACACAAAATACAAACTCCAAAACCCCAAAACCAATCAAAACAGCACAATATTCCTCTGAAACCCCATGTCGACATCCCAAAACCCATCACTCCAGAAGCTAAGATCACCACTTTATTCATTAAAACACCAAAAAAAATTAAAACCCAGATAACCCAATTAGAGGCATAGATATCAATTAAAAATTAGAACACAATAAGTCCAAATTAAAGTTATTTGATGAACAGATGCGAGAAATTACAAGGGCAAACGAGTTCCGAAAGAAGATCTGAGGAGAGGTTGCGTCCCAGAAAGAAGTTTAGCTTAACGGAGACGTAAGAAAAGTGGGGTTTTGTCGTATTTATAGGCGAGGATAAAGAGAAAATGAAGAAACTTTACGAGGACAAACAGTGGATGCAATTAGTTTTATTTTGATGCAATTAGATTATAAACTGTAAATTAACAAATATTTATTTTTGGTAAACAAATATTGATGTTTGTCTTTGTCGGTATATCATCTCATAATTTACTTTACTACCGTTGTATTTGGTATTTACGGTGGCTCTTTAGGTCGTGTCGTGCAAGAACTAAGAAGAATAAATAAGAATTATTCTAGTTAAGATTTTTTCTCAACTAAAGAAATTCCGCCGCCACTCTTTATTAATATTCACGTTTTTTTTTCGAAGGTGGAAACTCTATTAAAATAAATAACGAAGACAATCCGGAATAGAATCCCAAAACATAAAACTAAGAAACGAAATAAACTGACGAGCTAATTATAGATATCATTATTCACGCAAAGAAAAAGCGGAAAAAAAACAAATCTTACTCCAAAGGACAAGTAGGGTATTTGCTCAAGGCTCATTATTAGAATTGCCTTTTATTAAAGTGGTTAATACACAAGACTCTTCACTTTACGAGAATTTGGAGATATAGCCTTAACTTTGTATGTTTATAAAGAAATTGTTTCGGTGATTTGAACATGTGACCTTATATAACCCAAAGACCACCCTCGATATTTAATTCTTACAAAAACAATAATTGAAACAATATCTCCAAAAAAAAAAAGTTTGAGCAAGATTTTATTGAGAGATGGTTGCTACTGCTAAGATGTATAATTGGTTTTTTTATATAATCTTTTATAGAATATTGTATATAAGAATAATTACGCCACTAAATCCTATTAAAACATATTGTTTTTTTTGCTCCACCAAGAAACAATAACCTAAACATCTCAATTTGCATAATTTAAAAACCATTTAACATAAAATTTCCATACCTTTTTTCACATTAAGGCTCTAATCAAGGTAGTCTTTACATGACAACAAATAACTTTGGATGATCTTTGGCCATGACGGTAGCCGATTTATTATATGAAATACACAACAAAAAACTTCTTGCGGGAGGCTTTATTGTTGCAATCATGAGTTAAATATCCAAATGTGCTGGCTGCCAAAAGTTCTATGACAACTAAAATATCACTGGACATGATTTTCAAACATGCAACAATTGTGGTAGTTCAGACTGGCACAAACTGTCCTGTGGATGGGCTGCCCAACATTTATTATGGCGATGTCGTCCACCAAGTCCGGACTACAATCTGAAAGAGACACTAAATGCACCTAAAGAGCATCCTTCGATATGAGGTTGTTGGTTCCCACCTTTCGAGCATTGCATAGCTCATCAACACAGTCTCCCCTTTCAATTACAGCTGCAGCACCCATTCCTGATCCTGCAATCAACGCCTCACAGTTCAGACAGCACTCCATTAATCATCTCATTCCCCTCGTGCTTTGAGAAAGATAAACTTACTTAGACACTGAATATTGATTAAAAGTCACAGGTTTCAGTCCACTTTTGAACCATCCAAACCAAATCAGTAAATTAACTCAAATCCTAATAGCTAGAACCTGTACCTACAAGTGGTGGCGTGATATATACCTGATAATAACTATGCAAGGAAAGTGCTCATGATGCACATTTGTCCAATTGGACAAAACTCGACCTACTTTTGAATATAACCCAGTTAACCTAATGCAGTTCTGGTTTTTATTACTGATAATTCGTTCCTTATTCTTCAGGGCTTTATGAGTGACTGTTTCTGAACAATATGCTTAATGATGGAGAGGGTATACGAGGACGAAAAAGAGTGAAGAGGGAAGAGACCTATGCACATTGAGATCACTCCAAAGCGACAGTCCTTCCCCCGTCGCTTCATCTCATGCAAAAGGGTGGCAACGCAACGTGAACCTGACATAAGTAACAGCAGATTGTTTAAAAATGACGACCAAATTACAATCATGTGGGAGATATATAAGTAATATTACATTTTTAATTTGTTTCACGTGTCACCGGTCTACTTTGACTTTCATTCAGGTCTTTCTAGCATGCATTTTTGCTTTTCCGACATAGCAACTACGATCTACTTAGTAATTACCTGTAGCACCCAGAGGGTGTCCAAGAGCCATTGCACCACCATTTACATTGACCTTTTCAGGATCAAGCTCCAGTTTCTTACAACAATAAACATATTGGGAAGCAAATGCCTGGTCAAAGGAAAAACAGTTGCATAACTCATGAAGCCTGCTTCTTCAGACATCGCTAAAGTTTTTAAATTATAATTCAACCACTCTACCTCATTGATTTCAAACAGGTCAATATCTCGAATCTCTAGTCCAGCAGATCTTACTGCAGCTGGAATTGCAACAGCTGGACCTATGCCCATCACAGCTGGATCCACGCCTACAGCAGCAAAACTCCTGCAAGAAAAGCATGCAATTACCGGAACATGCATGCACATTTCCTCGTTAGCTTGCCACACATCCCATTAGAGCATGGTGAGACTTCATTTTGAGGTTACATTTTTGGTGCTGATTCCTCATACTATTAAGTTGTTCCTTTTTCAAGTCTGACATTGGACACATTAGAATTTGTCCTTCATATGCAATGGTACCAAATAAGCCATCAGTTTATTGTATAGATTGTATTTAGTTATTATCATGCACGGTTAGTTCATATGGTTCTATTTTATACTATTTTAGTTTGTGGCCTATATATATATATATATATATATGTACATATGTATATGTATATATGTGTACGTATGTATATGTATGTACGTATTTATATGTGTATATATATGTATGTATATGTATGTATGTATGTATGCAGGCATATGTATATATGTACATATATATCTATATATATATATGTATGTATGCATAATGCAATTCCTGGAGCAGTGGTCACGCCTTTTCGGTGACAGCTATTCTCTATTTCAGTAATACTCTGATTATCATGGTATCTGAGCATCATGATAGCTCGATTTCTTGATTTTAAACCAGAACAATATATGAGAGTTTCCATCTCAGATTTGGGGCATTTTTTTTTCTTTGTTTTCTTTTCTCTATTATTTCCTGCCTTCAACTACTAATGTCTTCTGAAAAGAATGAGTGCTCGACCATCAAGCTTGATGGAAAGAATATCATGTTCGGAGATTTCACTTTCATTTTTTTATAGAAGGCAAGGCCTCTGGGGTTTAATGAACAGCACATATAAACAACCTGATGCTTCTGATGCTAAAGGGAATCAACGATGAAAGATAAATAATGAAAAAATAGTCTTGGATTTTGGGTTTGGTTGACACAAGTATTGGCCTTTTACTATGTCTCCATCGCTAAGGTTAAAGGTCCTGTTCCTTTTTCACTTGCTTCTTTATATGTCTTCGTAGGATATAGCATTGATCCTAAAATCCTAAGCCTAAATTTTCAGTAATCTGTTAGACCTCCTATTATCAAGTTTTATTCTAGAAGGGGGAAGGAAAGGGTAACCGAGTAAAGTTACCACTTTCTGTTATGGTCAGGGGCTGGTGAGTATTACGTGCATGTGATGATTATGCAATTAGTTAGTAAGAAGTTAGTATATATGATGTAATGATTAGGAGGGGAATATTATGCAATTACTAAGAACATACTGGGAGCCTTAGGCTAGGAGAGAGCAACACTCTCAAAGTTGTCTGCAAATTACCTTGTAACTTGACAAAATTGGAGTTACACATTAATAATATTCAGTGAAAAATCTCTCAGTTACTGAGAGTTCAATCACTGGTATCAGAGAAAAGATCCTAACGATGGCTAACAAGAAGGGTGATAATCGAATGGATGGAATTGAGAAGAACTTACGTGAAGATTTTCAGAAGAGTTTTGAGCTACTGAGGGAGGAACGGAGACTAGAGAAAGAAGAAGTGCAAAGAAATTGGGAGCGATCTCAACTCGAGATGAAAGAGTTGCGTGAAATAATGACGATGTTTGTGAGTCACAGAGAAGCCGGCAAGAGTTGTGAGACGTCAGGCAATCACTGAAAGGAGGGAGAGGCGCGAGTGGACAAAGGTAAGGGGCCGATGGAACCAGGTGGGAGTCGTGGGCCAACGTCGGGGGACGAACCAAGGGGTGAGTTATGGCGACACTCCCCGGACATGGTGGGTCAGACTGAGCATCTACCGAAGTATGGGTGAAATAACCCGACCCACCCGGAGCCATTTCGGGGATGGGCGCGTCAGGTAGGGAGTTGACGTGGGCCACCGGTGGGAGGAGAGCATGAACCCGAACCACCGAGAGAAGAATGGAGAGGCTACACAGAGGAACCACCGCCTGGGTTTGTGCGACAAGGACAACATCGAAGAGACTGTCGAACTCGGCAAGTGGAGATGCCAGTATTTGATGGAGACGACCCGGATGGGTGGATTTATAGGGTGGAGCGTTTTTTTTTCAGTGGGCAGATTCAATGAAAGGGAGAAAATGGAGTTGGTGTCCCTCAGTATGGAGAAGAAGGCTCTGGCGTGGTTTCGATGGCTGGAGGGTCGAAGACCTATTAGAGATTGGGAGGAGTGTAAGGAATTGCTTGTTAAAAAATTTAGACCCATCCAAGAAGGGACCTCATGTCAACGTCTTTTGGCCATCAAACAGACCGACACAATAGACGAATATATTTGTAGATTTGAGGAACTAGCTGCTCCATTACCCGAATTGCCTAATGAAGTGCTGGAGAGTTCTTTCTTAAATGGGTTGTCGAAGGAGATCAGGGTGGAGCTCTTAATTGCTAATCCAAGAAGTTTGGGACGAATGATGTCGTTAGCACTACAGATTGAGGAAAAGAATAAAATACTAGGGCGTGATAAGTGAAACAGGGTCATGGGGGGTAATAGAATAATTGGCTATGGTGGATACAAAACGTGGGATACAGCCGGAGAGAATGAGAAAAGTGGGGTTAAAACAGGAAGGGCCACTGCCACGGACAAGGGAGACGGGAATTTTAAATGCTTAACATTTAGTGAGCTACAAGAGAAGAAGAGACGAGGGCTATGTTTTAAATGCGATGAGAAACATACACAAGGCCATCGGTGTAAAATGATAGATTTGAAGGTTATCACGGTCTTAAACGTGAGATTCGGATACGAGGCCGCGTGAAGTTGTCAAACTAAATCATGTGAGACCCGAGAGCACGCGAGAGGGTGCAAAAGCATATGAGATCCCATAAGGATGCGCGAAGGCATGCGAGCGCGACAAGACGCATAAACACTTGACTTCGGCGAGACATGTTGAAGGTATGTGAATTATGCGAGTTTTATACTAACTTGGGTTGTGACTTGTACTTAGTCATGAAGCAACGAGACTGCACCATGAGTGAGCTTGATCATTAAAGATGGACTTATCCATAGATGTGCATTGATGGACTTATGTGTGGATAGGCTATGGTGAAAACATATCAGCAGTGACGTGGCAGCTGTGAATGATGTGAGTCATGATGACGTGGCGGATAAGATCACAGTGGATGAACATCATCTTTAGGAGATGAAGATCACGTGGAAGGATCATCTGAAGATATAGAGATCTTCGTGGATAAGGATAATCATTCCTAGATAGGGTAATCTTTTAAATGTGATATAACTTAATCTTATTAGATAGGATAAGATTGTGATCTTAACTAGTAGAGTTCTATTAGGACTCTTAGTCATCTGAAGGAGCCTATAAATAGTTCATTAGAGTTGAGACCTATTCATTCACTCATTATTGAGAGAAATCACTCAGAGGAGAGAGCTTTGAAAGTTTAGAGTTTTTGGGGGAGTTCTCATTATAAGAGTTTCGAGTAGGGAGTTCCCTGTAAGGGTTTCGAGTAGGGAGTTCCTTGAGTGCTTCGACTATATTTAAATCTCTTGTTGCTTCTTTACTTTGTTACACTTGTGTTCTTTATGTGTGTGAGAGAAATACTTTAAACACTTGAATGCGCGTGAGGTGTTCGAGGGCTAACAGAATTGTTCAGCGACATTTTTGTGAGAAGGTTGAATCTTGCTTAAGCGGACCTAAGCGGGATTGCCGCACAAAGGTGGACACGACTTACGATAGAAGTTATAGTCCAAAGAAAACCTTTGTGACAACGGCCATGTACTTAAATGGAGATGCCAAACTCTAGTGGAGGGCGAAGATCTCTGCGAAGATCAATGCGGGTAAAACTCCCATGAAAACCTGGGTGCAGATGAAGAAGGAGCTCAAAGATTAATTCCTTCCCATGAATACTTCTTGGCTAGCGAGAGATACCTTAAAGAAGCTCAAGCAGGATGGATCGGTAAGAGATTATGTTAAATCATTTAGTTTTCTAAGGTTGGATATTGAGAATATATCAGATAATAAGAAGCTCTTCAATTTTCTATCCGGGTTACAACCGTGCGCTCAAATAGAATTACATAGGCAAAACGTGAAGGATGTGATTGGTGCAATCGCGGCTTGGTGGATTTTCGAATGGTGAAAGAATTTAAGGCGAGCTCTTCAAATTCTTCCAAGGGCAAAGGTCACGCTCAACAGGAGAAGACCGATGGGAAGAAGAAGAAAGACTCTAAGAAGGTAGATTTCAAGTGCAAGGGCAAGCAGAATAGTAGCTCTAAGAATAAGGAGACGTCCTCAAAAAAGGGCAAGGTTTCTTGTTACTTGTGCGGCGGTCCACACTTTGCTAAAGAGAGCCCAAGGAAGGAGAAGTTGAATGCCCTAATTGCTGAAGAAGACGGTGAATCTTCGGAAGATGCGGCCCTAAATCCGATCACCTTGCTTAATGTGGTTAGTAGTAAGTCGATTCTCTTTGATAGACTAATGTACATGGGTGTATAGGTTGGAGAGAAGACGTGACCGCAATGGTAGATACAGGTACAACCTACAGTTTCCTAGTGAAAAAGATGGTTCGAAAGTTGGGCATAAGGATGCCCAAGGCACCAATGAAGATTAAAACTCCTGCGGGGAAGGCACAAGCAGTTGGGGGAATTGCTTACAATATTCTAATCAGCATTGGAAGTTGGCGTGTAAAGATGAACTTCATTATCATACCATTGGAGGATTTCGAGATGATATTCTTCAAAGCAGCAAAGGTGGTGCTGTATCCGAGTTTAAGAGGTATGATGTTAATGAACGATCAAAATTTCTTTTACGTGAATTGTTATAGATTCGGTGGTGGAACGACGGATGCTACAACTTTGGTCGGACATATTTTGGCCATGAGAATCGAAGAAGGGTTAAAGAAAGGCATAGAAACCTATCTCGCTACCATGTGGGAAATCAGCAAAGACTACGTGGTGGAAGTCCCTGATGCGATTGCAAGTTTATTGAAGGGGTTTCAAGAGGTAATGCCAAAAGAGTTGCCAAAAACTGTTTCCCCTCGTCGTGAGATAGATCACAGGATTGAGTTGGTTCCTGGAACGATCCCACCTGCACATGCCCCATATAGGATGTCCCCGATAGAATTGGCGAAAATTCGAAAGCAACTTGGTGACTTGTTGGAAGTAAGGTTCATCCAATCATCTAAAGCCCCATACGACGGCCCGGTATTGTTTCAAAAGAAGCAAGACAGTATAATGCGGATGTAAGTGGACTATCGAGCATTGAAAAAGGTAACGATAAAAAACAAGTGTCCAGTACCTTTGGTTCAGGATTTGATGAACAAGTTGTCAAGTCCTGAGATGTTCACTAAGTTGGATTTTCGGCGTGGGTATTGACAAGTGTAGATAACTAAGGATGATGAGCAAAAAAAAAGCATAACTCGTTATGGATACTACGAATTTTTAGTTATACCGTTTGGATTAACTAACGCCTCTGCTATATTTTGCAACCTTATGAATGATATGAAGTATGACTTTCTGGATGAGTTTGTTGTGGTCTACTTAGATAACATCGTGGTGTATAGCACTAACATAGCAGAATATGTGGAACACTTAAGACGGGTATTTGAAAGACTAAGGCAGCGCAAGCTCTACGTGAAGATGGAGAAGTACGAGTTTGCCCAGTTGGAGATCAGATTCTTGGGTCACGTGGTGAGCAAGGGTCAGGTCCGAATGAATCCGAGAAAGGTGAAAGCGATAGTTAAGTGGTAGGCTCTTACGACAGTGCGAGAATTGCAGAGTTTTCTCGGCTTGGTGAACTACTATAGACAGTTCATTGTAGGATACTCTAAGCAAGCGACGCCATTTACGGACTTGCTGAAAAAGAAGCAAGAGTGGTGTTGGTTGAGTGCATGTGAAGAGGTATTCGAGAAACTTAAAGCCTCTATCTCAACTGAACCTGTGGTAAAACTGCCCGTGTTCGATATTCCATTTGAAATACATATTGATGCTTCGGACAAAGCCATTAGTGGAGTTCTTGTACAGGAGGGTCATCCGATAGCATTTGAGAGCCAAAAGCTCAATGGTACGAAGCAGCGTTACTCAACGCATGAGAAGGAGATGCTTGCGGTGGTGCATTGGCTTGAGATATGGCGAGTATATTTGTTGGGAACCAGGTTCGTTGTCTGAATAGATAATGTTTCTAACACGTTTTTTAGGACCCAAAAGAAGTCTGCAAAACAAGCCCAGTGGCAGGAGTTTCTTGCTGAATATAACTTTGTGTGAGAGCATAAATCGGGAAGGCATAACAACGTTATAAACGCCTTGAATAAGAAAGAGGTATTTGCAGCTCTTTATTCAGTCACGAGAGTGGAGTCCAACCTATTGGAGCAAATCAAGGCGGCAACTCCATTAGACACCATGTACTGTAAGTTGATTTCTCAAGTCAAGGAAGGTATTATACTCAGGTTTTGGCTCAACGGACACCATGTACTGTAAGTTGATTTCTCAAGTCAAGGAAGGTATTATACTCAGGTTTTGGCTCAACGATGATGGGTTTTTGATAATTAAGAGTAGTCAAGTTTATGTGCCAAGTTTGGTGGATTGTAGAAACAATTGTTGAAAGAGGCGCATGACTCGCAGTGGGCTGGTCACCCAGGAGTGCTAGTGCTCCTATCTCGTTCCTACTTTTGGCCGAAGATGAAGAATGACATGAAATGTTACGTCAACACGTAGCTCGTTTGTCAGTTGGATAAGCCTGAGAGAAAGAAGGAAGTTAATTTGTTATAGCCCTTATCCATTGCCGAGAGACCATGGATGTCGGTTTCAATGGATTTCATTAGTGGGTTTCCAAAGGTGGATAATATGGCATCAATCATAGTGGTGGTTGACAGATTCTCCAAATATGCGATCTTCGTGCCAACTCCTGTGACTTGTCCCTCGAATGTTGTGGCCGAGTTGTCCTACAAGAACGTTGTCAAGTATTTCGAAGTTCCCAAGGATATTGTGAGCGATCGAGACGCCAGATTTATAGGCCGATTCTGGACGTCCCTTTTTAATATGATGGGTTGCGATTTGAAGTTTTCAACAGCAAATTACCCACAAACAGACAGCTAAACAAAAAGAATCAATGGTTTGCTGGAAAGTACCTAAAACATTATGTAAATGCAAGTCAACGTAATTGGTTAAGTTTACTTGATACTGCACAATTTTGCTATATCTTGCATAGATCTTCGGCTATAGAAAAAAAGTCCTTTTGAGATTGTGTTGGGACAACAGCCTCTCACAGCACTAAACTTGCTCAACAAAGGACAGGTGACAAATGTTTTGCAGCGCATAAGTTTGCAATGGAGAAGCAAGAATTGTTGGATAAGGCGAGGGACAGTCTTCGAAAAGCTTCTCGACGGATGAAGAGGCAAGCGAATCTTCAATGGGGACCATTAGAATTTGACGTGGGAGATAAAGTTTTGTTGAAACTAACCTCACAGATTTGGAAAAAAAAATCTCAAGTAAGCAAGTTCATAGGAGTTTAGTGCTGAAGTACAATGGATCGTTTGAAGTAAGACACAAAGTAGGGAACGTGACATACAGGTTGAAGTTGCCTAAGCGGTTAAAGGTACACCCTACTTTTCAAGTTAGTTTTCTCAAGCCTTACTATAAGGATGCATCATATCCGAATAGGAGTTAGGTGAAGCGAGCTCCACCGGTTGTGAGGAAATAGTTCGAGGATCAAAAATCGACAGACCGAGTTCTTGATTCAGTGAAAAGGTAAACCTATTAGCAGAAGCTACATGGGAGAAAGATATGACCTTGTGGCAATTTGAGGACCAGGTGAACGCCTACCTTCAGACTAATTCGACGAGGGCGTCAAATATATCTGGTGGGGATGGTTTGTTAGACCCTTAAACTTCGGAGCACTTCTTAGCGACCTTCACGATGCGCCTTATGACGAAGGTTAGCTGGATTACAAGCATGAGGGAGGCATGCGAAAACAATAAGGCAAACATGGGCGAGTGGGATCGGACTTGGTGCGAATTTTGGTAGAGTCTCGGACCTTGTAAAGATTAACTCGACCCAGGCTAAGGACTTAACCCATGCTCGGATGAATGGACCACGACTAGCAGACTTGTTGTGGGAAATATTGGATCAGACCAGTGTGCTATGCGGGTTTCGGCAAAATCACACTATATCATCAACAGATAATGATCGTGGGTAGATCTTGAATGATGAAGCGACAACTAGGAGTTAGAGTTGCAGTGAAACTTAACATCTGAAGATAGTAGAAATCTTCGAGAATAAGGATGATAGTTTCCTATTAGAATGTAAACTTTATCTTTCTGTTATTTTGTAGATTCTATCTTATCAGATAGAGTCTTATTTGGATGGGGGTGTCGTCCAATTGGTCCATGTGATGTAATTTGATAGGGATACACGTGATCTTAGCACTATCTTAGGCAGTTCAGTTTTAGTGAGATTCTGAATGTTACTTGGCTTCCAAGTTAAAGTGCCTATATATAGCTCATTCGAGCTCTGCTCTTCTCATTCAATCAGAGAGAGCATTCCTTGTATTCTTTTGAGGGAAAGTATATAAAGGTTGGTTTTACCGTATCTCTGTTGTTTCCTTGCTGCCTTTGTTTTCTTATTGCTTTCGTTTCGTAGCATTGTTTCTTCGAGTGTGCAAGGTAAAAACGTCGAGAGTCATTGAACGCTGAAGTCTTGTTTAAACGAACCTAAATGAGACTGCCGTGCAAATGGTGTTAGCGATCAACTTCAGTGAAAGTTCGAGTCCAAGGTGACCTTTGTATCACTAGCCATCTTAAAGCTATATTTCAGCTATATTAAACCCTAAAATCTTAAGCCTAAAAATCCAACAATCAAATATTAAATTCCCAGCTTTACAAAATCTGAAATTTCTACATTCCTAACTAAAATCCAACTTTGAAACCTAATATTTCAACAGCCTAACATCAGTCATATTTCATAATTTTGTGCTTTTAGCTACTAGTTAATAATTCTTCTATTTGTCCTTCATCACAAACTTATGCTAATAACTTAGCTTCAATTTGAGGGGGAGTGTACGAATTGTATTTAGTTAGTATCTTGTATAGTTAGTACATATGATTATATTTTATACTATTTCAATTTGTATCAATTTGAGGGGGAGCGTACAGATTGTATTTAGTTAGTATCTTGTATAGTTAGTTCATATGATTATATTTTATAATATTTTACTTTGTAGCCCTAAGGGTATTTATGTCATTGCACAAGCTATATATTTATATATATATGGCAATTCCTAGAGTAGCGGTCAAGCCTTTTTGGTGACTGCTCTTATCTATTTCAGTAATACTCTGATTATCATTTACAAGAAGAAATATACCTGAACACACCAAGGATTGGAAGTCCCTTTTTTGTGGCAAGGCTTCTTTTCATAAGCAGTACTGCTGCAGCACCATCACTTACCTGGCTGGAATTACCTAAGATGATTTTGCAGTCAATTCTTATTGCACTTGAGCTGACTATGATTCTGATAATTATTTCAAGTGTTAATCATTACCAGCAGTAGTGGTTCCATCCTTTTTAAATGCAGGCTTCAGCTTGGCCAAACCAGCCATGTTTGTGTCTGGCCGAATACCATCATCCTCTGAAATTGTGACTGGCTTTGCTACACCAGTTTTGCTGTCCACAATCTATTGAAAGGGATGATCTAACACACGCTGAGAGAGGAAAGGAAGTGAAAGATATTTCGTGATGTACATTCAATTCTTCATTACCTTTGTATAAACAGGGACAATTTCATCTTTGAATTTTCCAGAGGCCCTTGCAGCAGCAGCTTTTCTATGTGATTCAACCTACGGTGTCAAAGTGAAAGTACTGATTAGTCAAAATGCTCACATCTGAGGCTTATCTGCAGATATGTGTAACTTACAGCAGCCTGGTCTTGCTCTTGCCTTGTCACACCATAACATTCTGCAACATTTTCAGAAGTAATTCCCATGGGAAGAAGACAATCACGAGCTTGGACAGAACTCTCCACCTATTAGCAACATAAATAAATTCACACACAGTATATGTACAAGATAACCAACTATAGAGAAACATAGCGTTCAAGCACACTCTTGGGTTAACTTGTTGAACTCCACGAATGTTATCCACTGTCATGGACTCCAAGCCAGCTGCAATACCTTTGTTGAAGATAAAAGAAGGTTAAGCCCGTAAAGGGTATATAAGATACAAACTTATTCTGGAATCATTCTTTATTCTGGAATCATTCTTACCTATGTCGATATAACCAGTTTTTATGGAAGCAGCAACATCAGCAACTGCCTGCAGACCAGATGAGCATTGCCTGTTGACAGTTCTGAGGGGCACCGTATCTGATCAAATGGGTAATCAATGTAGAGTAATCATCCAAAAAGATTCTCTACACTTCTAGAAGAAAATTAATCCTAGAATGCAATTATGTATAAAGTGCCATTTGGGACTCTTGAATATGTTCTGTCCATCTTTTCCAATAGTTGGTGGCAACTTGAAAATTAGAGGTAAGTTCAGCAACTATCAAAATAAGACCGTATAAAATAAGTTGATAGAAATATTGAAGAAGAAATTGTTAAATTTAAAAGCCTGTGACAAGTACTTTACCAGGGAAACCGGCAAAAATAGATGCCATCCTGCACTCGATTGCCCTTTGTGAACCGGGAGCCAAAACAGTACCAACAACTATATCCCCAACTTCACTTGGATTCAAATTTGTTTTCTCTATCAATGCCTAAAACACACAATTAGAAACAATCAAAGTAGATCATTCACTACCGTAGAGAATTACACCATCGTACTTGCAGGTTCTCATTAGACAAAATGGAACTGTATCTTCTAACCTTAAAAACAGGAACGAGGAGATCCTCAGGAAAGGTATCCTTGAAACCACCACGCTTGGACTTGCAGATTGCAGTACGATATGCACTGTTTGGCATCAAACAAAGTGAATTCTGAGCTAATGTGTGCGTGAAAGAGATGAAGAAAACATGAACAACACCGCATATTCAGAACTAATATCCATCCTTTTTCAAAGACAAAAACTCACGCAACAATCACGATATCATCACCAAAGGCAGCCGAACGATGATATGCAGCGCTATCCCCAGCCCCGCAAATTGAGGTCTAATAAACCAACAGGAAAAGAAGAGTCATTATGAACAAAAAGAAAACATCAATGCCCAACAAAACATAGTCCTAAGAGTGCAAAGGGCTTATTAATTTACAAGTGCCGTGTTATTCAATCAAGATACCAAGTTAAGGGCATCTATCATTGCAGGGCCACTAAGTCACTCGAATTCTAGACCAACAAAACTGTTACAAAGCAGCAAGAAAGGAGAAAAGCGTGTTACACAAAGAAAACAACTACTGTCTCAAGTAAAGATGGAATTTTCCAGGTACCCAGAAACGTGAATAAACAAATAAACCATTTTGAAAAAGAGATAAGCTGAGTTCATGTCCAATTTTACGGAATTTCCAAGTTTTTCGATTCAGCAAAGCACAGGAAAACCAAGTACAAAACAAACATAGCCACAAACATAACAGAAAACAACTACTAGAAAGAAAAAGAATAACTTACAGAAAGAGAAGAGGATTCATGGATATCAGGAGAAGAAGTGGGCTGCAGATGAGCAAGCAAAATTTTCTGTCTGTTGAATGCTTTCTCCATGTTCTCTGCGACTCCTTTATCTACACAAAGGAAATGGTGATTGATAAAACGTTAAACATAAGAGAAGCGAGGGATTCGACCTTTAATGCTATTGGTTAACGCCTCTTTCTGTCTTCTCAACGGTGAAAATGAAGGACAAGTCAAAATGGCAGAGAATTTCCTTGTGGCTTCCCCTGATAAATAAAGTAATGCAATTATTTTGGCTGCCCCTAAAAGTATATTTCTGTTCTTACAGTAATTTGGTATTAAATGTGGGACAAAAGCCATGCGAAACACGTTCCCACTGACAACCTCAACGTTTACAAAATTCGGTGATTCTGCTTTCCCACCTTATAGTCAGATGTTGTTTGTTTGTTGTCGTTAATAGTTGACTTGACCCAAGTCTTCCAGTAAAACGAAACGGAGAGACCTCAATTCATTACGTAATCCACGATGCTCTTGGTTGTTGAGTTGATTATTAACCCTCAGAAAGCTTCTTCGCCTTTTCTTTTGTGATCGAACAATTATTTAAAAAATGGTAAGAAAATTTTAGTTTTTTTTTTTTTTTTGAAAATAAACGAAGCGAACACATAGTATTTATTCTATTAATTTTATAAAATGAATACTAATAGATATTCTATTTCTTTCATATTGCTTTGAAGGATTAATATTTTTAAATCAATTTATTCAAGTTCTTACTATTTTTATTGGTTGTATTAAATCAGTCAACCTCTAAACTAATAATTATATATAAATTTAGAAAAATAAAGTTCAACTACTTTCTAAATGTAGCCACTAAATAATAAACTTTTTATATATAAAAGGTATTTAAAAAAAAGAAAAGAATAATGAATTAATAAATAAGAGCTATAGACAAAATGTCTTTAGTCAATCATAATACATTGAAGTAGTCTAGCAAAATCTGCATGTTGCTAATACGAAAATCTGCCAACAATACAATAAACTTACGGCCTGTTTGGTTGAACAGTTGGAATAGATAAGGAATAGAATAGTTATTCTTAGGAATATAAAAGATGAGGA
>JAOSBM010000009.1:11272865-11285093 GCA_027568955.1 Erythroxylum tenue | reverse complement strand
AAGTGAGACGACCCGAGGTTCAGCTTATACTGCAATCTTGGAATTTTATTTGACCGATTTTCAAGGTCGATTTTAGGATCGAACGACAGAGCCGCAATCAATGTGCTACCATCGTTGTGTCATTCGTCGTTCCACCACGGATCTACAACGGTTAGCAAAGAAGGAACTTTTCTCATACATGATCATCATACCTTCGAAACTTGGATATAGCACCGCCTTTGTTTCCTTCAAGAAATTAATCCTTAGTATCAAATCGAAATCTTCAAGTGGTATGACCATCCAATTGAGCTTGACATGCCAACTCCCTATGTTTATTGGGACGTTGTAAGCAACTCCTAGCATTGCTTGTGCCTTACTCGTAGGGATTTTTATCCTTGTCAGGACTTCAACATCTTGAGCCCCAACTTATGCACCATCCTTTCCGCCACGAATGAGTGCATTGCACTAGTTTCTATCATCGCAGTTACCTCTATCCCATTGACTTATAACCATACATACATTAATTTGTCAAAAGGGTTAGACTCACTTTTAACCACGTTCAACAAGGTGATCGGATTTAGAGCTGCCTCCGAATCCTCCTCTTCTTATTCAGCAATCAATGCATTCAACTTCTCCTTCCTTAGACATTCTCTCGCAAAATGTGGGTCGTTGTATAGGTAACAAGCAAGTTTGCCCTTTTTGGAGGACGTCTCCCCACTATTGAAGCCATCGTTTTGCTTGCCTTTCCCCTTGAAGTCTCCCTTCTTTGAGTCTTTCTTCTTTTTTCCCTAGCTCTTCTCTTGTTGGGCTAGGCTTTTACCCTTGGAATAATTTGAGGAGCCACCTTAGTTTGATTCGTCACTCAAAAGTCCACCAAAGCATCAACAACCGTGATTGCACCAACCACATCCTTCACATTTTGCCTCTACAACTCCATTTGCACCTATGGGACTAACCAGGCAAAAAGTTGAAGAACTTTTCCGCGTCTTACATGTTATCAATGTCAAGCATTAAAGAACTAAACTTTTAGCATATTCCCTTACTGATCCGTCTTGTTTTAGGTTCTTCAAGGCATCCCTTACGAGCCAAGAAGTATTTATTGGAAGAAATTGATCCTTCAACTCCTTCATCTTATCCCATATGTCGATGGGATCTTTACCCGAGTTGATCTCTGCAGAGGTCCTCTTTCTCCACCAAAGCTTGGTATCCCCATCCAAATACATGGCCGTCACGTTGACCTTCTCAGCATCGGGCATCTTCACAGCCACAAAGTATTGCTACATGTCTCACAGAAAGTTCTCGAGTTCCTTCACATTCTAAACTCCTTCGAAAACTTTGGGCTCACGCACCTTCACCACGGTGCTCTTGACATGTCCAATCTCCTATGTTGTAACAGTACGCTTTAAGACTGTCATCTCAAACATAGTATCCTCCTATGCCTTTATTAACTCCGCTATTTGATGCTACAAAGCCTGGATTTGCTCCGCCAACATCTCCATCCGAGTTTTATAGGAAGTGACCTCCTCCTCCCCTTAAGGAATTGGATCGATGAGTGCCTTCACTCTATTGACACGCTTCGTCAAATTGCTGCCTCCTGCCATCTCAAAATTATGGCTCTGATACCAGTTGTTACAAAGGTCTTCTTAGCACCGAAATTATTCGCAAGTCGCTCCTACTCCTTTGCATGACATTCTTACTTAGATTCATTTAAGCAAGACTCAGTCTTCCCCATATGATCGTCAATCAACAATCGAGTTCTCCAATGCCTCATAACCTTCATAGTGTTTAACTCTCATACTAGCAAGAAACTACAGAAGCAATAGAATATTCAAAGGCAATAATAGAAGCAAAGAAGAGATACAGTAAACTGCCAACCTTTATTACTTCCCTCAACGTATACAAAGGAATGCTCTCTCAACTCTTGTGTAAAGAGCAAGGCTCAAATGAGTTATATATAGGCATCAAGGCTTGGGGAACAAGTAAGAATCCTAACAGAACTCTTTTACCTGTGATCCCATCTTATCCTATTAGATTACATCGTTGTCTTATAAGATTACATCCTCATCTAAATAGGACTCTATTTGATGAGGTCTATCTACATCCCAACTAACAAGATAAAAGATTATACATTATCTATCCTTATCCACGAAGATGTCCACTATCTTCAGATGATCCTCCCGTGTGGTCTTTATCCTTTAGCGCTGATATTTATCCTTCGTGATCTTATTAATTACATCATCCAAGATCCCCACGATCTCTATTTGTTGATGATGAGTCATCCAAGCCAAAGCCAGTTATAGCACACTAATCTGATCTAATGCTTATCAATGTCAAGTCCATTAGTTATGGTCTATCCATTTGAGCACCCACTAAGTCCTTAGTCTGTCAAGAACTTAGCCTTAGTCTTGTCAGCTCGTACACGGTCTGAAACTCTACCAAAACTCACACCATGCTTAATCTAACGTGCTAAGTCACCTTGGAGCTTTCATATGCCGCCGCCATACGTGTGATCCAGTTATCCTTCCACCCAAGGTCTGTCTCTGGCTAGCTGTGAAGTGTCTTAATGTGTTAAGGGACTAACAGTTGTCCTCCTATAACAGATGGTGAAACTTGCATGTATACACTTTATGAAGTTTCTTCTTGACTTTGAACATGAGTGATAAATGGTTCCTCTTTTCTCCTGACAAAAGATGTTATACACTTTATGAAGTTTCTTCTTGACTTTGAACATGAGTGATAAATGGTTCCTCTTTTCTCCTGACAAAAGATGTTACATCGAGTTCCTCTCTAACTCTTAAAGGAAGGCGATAATGAATTATAAAGTAGAGTTTAGGAAGTAAATATATGTTGAGAGTTGTTCAGCTGAATTGTTATAAATTGATTTTGTCTCTCATTCCCTTACTCTCTTTTATTATTGCTATAGTTGCTCTGTAATTTTCTTATATGAATTTGTTATAAACATAAGTTAGTGCAGGTAATTTATTCATTATGTTTTGAAAAGACATAAAATAAATAAATACATAATTCACTCTCCTTTTTATGTGTTACCTGAAGACTAACATTAAATAAATTCAGGTTAATTACATTAAATCTCTCTATGGTTTGAAACATTTTCACTTTAGTCCCTATTTTTTAAAAAATATTATATACTCTTTACCATTTAGTTATTGTTTCACTGTACTATCTAATGTGATTTTTGGTTAGAAAACCTAAAAAAATGAATAAATAACATTGTGTGGGTTAATTAGCGGTTATGTAGCACAACATTTGTTGTGGTTATACCACATAATACAAGAACTTAGTTGTTGTCATCTCCTAAAATCACGATGACACCTATATACAGGATAAAACTCGCGGAGGTCTTACGTCCCCCAAACTACACAATGCCTTATGCTACATGGTACAAATATGATGGGTGTTGTCATATAATACTAAATCAAGTCACACAATAATATTTGTCCATTTTCTGTTGGAAACATAATGAAGAATAATGTAAGGGCAAGAGTGAAACAAAAATTAAATCTTAAAAATGTATATGATAGTTTTTTAAAATTAGCAATTAAAGTGAAAAAGGTCATAAGAAAATGTGAAGTAGTTAACCATATAAATTATATAACTTATATATACATATTTATCTAACATATTACATACCCATATTTCGTTTTGCATTTTCTATTAATTTCTCTCTATAACTTGTTTTTAGTTTTTATTTAATGTTGAATTTTGTTTTTTTAATTTTATGTTTATATATTAAATTAATATATTTTAATTTTACATTTTTACTTATTATTTTTCTATTATAAGTTTTAAGATAATATTTTCTACATGATATATAAGTAAACAATGGAATATAGTCAGGTGAATGTTTTCCAATCTAAACTATACCAATACAAAAAGATATTATTACCCAACTTTTAAACTAACTTATTATTCCAAAATTCATAATTATTAAAGTTAAGAATGTTCATAAATGATAATTAGATACTTGTGGTGTTTTTCTTCAACGAAAAAAAAGTAAACATGAAGTGATAATCATTAGTCATATTTCGCTGTTTATATAAGAAGTTGTAACTTTATTTCATATAACTTTACTTGATAGTGGACTATCAAATAAGTAGGGTCGATGTATTAATATGTTTTGAAGATTTTATTGTATTTTTATAATAATTAAACATTAATAAGGAATGGGAGGGTGAAAGATTTTATTGTATTAAAAGTTGTTGCTTGGGTATGAAATTTTTTATATTATACAATCAGATATTCATATAATTAAATTTTAGAGCAATAAGTTGGTTAAAAGTCACTAAAATCTTTTAAATTGTATTGTTATGAGGATTACAAATTTTCTCTTTTAATAGTAAATTATTGTTCTTGTCTAATTGCCTCCAGAAAAAAAAAATACAATTCAATTACACTTTCCATTTAATCAATTTTCACACTTTCCTATAAGTACAACTTCCTTCTTAGGATTTATTAATATCCAAACTCTAAAACGAAAAATTATGTAATAATAATATTTGGATTGAAACCATATATAATTAAAAACTAAATTTTATCCTTGGACGGCAAGTTCTTACGGCAGGAGAAAATGAATAAACTGGGCGCGAAACAAGAGTGTCACTTACCAAAAGAACCGGTAACCTTAAAGATCGTACAGTCGTTTTACCGTACAGAGTCGTAGGACACCAGTCGATGATGTACATCCGACATACCCATAACGTGGCCACGTTGCGACAAGACCCAGCGAGTATCACATTACAGGGGTCAATCGCGAGTGTGTATGGTCTATCCAAATGAATGTTCTGACATGGCAAGGGTGGTCCCGGAGAGAAGTCAGCAAGGAGATGATCAGGCACGTGACGGACCGACGCTTATCAGACGTGAAAAGAAAGAGAGAGAGAGTCAGTTAGTGGCGGTTAGAAAGGTGGTTAAAAACTGAGGTTTACCACTCTGTGGTTAATTGGACTTAACCAGGGTTAGGCAAGTAATGAAGCTGGGCACTCTCGTTTTCGGCTATAAAAACACGTCTTCACTTGAGCTTTGCATTGTATTCGATTCTCTCTCACGTTGTTCGTCTCCTCCCTTTTTCATTTGTAATAAGACACAAGCAAAACAAAGGGAAACTCAGAGAAAGCGTGCGTTTCTGAAGCAACAATGGCTGTTTGGCTGAGATTTTCTCCTATGTGGACATTGCTGCTTCTAGCTCTGTTGGTTAGCGTCAAGGCCACAACAGAGAAGGAGGAGCGAACGCCGAGGTGCATTATTATGTTTCCTTTTATTTAGCTTTAAAGTTCAAGGAGATGGATCGTTGTTGTTTTGCATTGTTTGATAACTCATTGAGTTGTTTAACTTGGTGGTGCTTGTTCTCAGATTGGAGGAAAGTCGGGAGATACAGAGCTCCAGTAACACATCAATGCTGCCGCAGAGGTAAGTTCCAAGTTTTTCCATCCTACTCAAATCAGATCATGACCGTACAGTTAGAGAATTGGTGAATCGTCAATTGGATGGTCTTACGCTTAGATACAGAGTCCCAACGGCTTCTTCTTAAAAATGTTGAATTGATGGTCAAATGAGGCTAAATTCTGCAAATCACTGTATTTATTTAGCAGGGGTGATGATGATGAACGGAACGAGCATGCTGCGGAAAATCCAGAGACGATAGCTGCAATGGTTGATGCGTGAGTTTTATTTCTGAATTTATCACTTAAAACAAGCTAAGATATTCCATTTGATACTTACTTTTCAGAGGCATCACATGACACAATGCATTTAATATAAATCAACACTTTACTTTCTTCAATTCTATTCCGATCAATGAGCACATGACATGACCACCGTGCCTCTTTTTAGCCTCACCTTGTGTTTGAACTAGTCCCCAACAACGACCCCAGTCAAATGGAAAAAATAATGTTACCACTTTGATAGATTGATCCTCTCTGCAATAAACAAAGTTAATGGAGTGAGTACATGTTGGGATCAAGGAAAGAGGAAATGCTAATTGGATAAAACTTTCTGTTATTGGAATACTGTTTCTATAATAGGAATAAAGAGTTTTTCTTTTCTCTTAATTTAAGCTGTAACTTAATGAGTTAGAACAGACCATAACGTGATTAGATTGGGTATTCAAAATTCAACAGGGGAGAGTCCGTTTTGTCTTTATTATCTTATTAGACATGGTTAATTCACATATACAACTTCGGATGCAACTACCATGTTCTCATAGTGTTTCAATCCCTCCACCTTTTATTGCACATGCCCATGTCCTGGCGATCCGTGCATCACGCACTTCTTTTTGTCTTTGTTCTTTTCCCTATCAAAATCTCCTAAGTTCCTATGTTTTTGCTTTCCTAACCATGTGTATTATCTTTTAAAATGATTGTCCTATTTTAACACTAGATTCGTAAACAATTCAGTACCTCGAATTCACAGTCACCACTTTAATTATATTTCACTATTAAAAAATGACAGGCAATAGCATTTTGTATGGGAGTATGTATAGATTAATTCACTGCACGTAATGAATTAAATTGTGGAATTTGGAGTTTTGGGATCCTCTGCTCTGCTCTGCTCCACCTTATTTAATAAGATCACCGATTTCACATCACTGCTTTGCCCCACCCCACCAAAAAAATTCTGCTACTTGGTTACTCCCACGCTATCATAAATTCACACTGACCTTTTACTCTCACTTTGTGATTTGATCTATTGTGCCTGCATCCAACAAAAGTAGGGCAGCTTACATAAATAATGCTCTCGTTCTCCAGCCTGTCAATAGGCAAAGAGCTGCAGATATAACAGATCGGGTTTCAGATCACGCAAACTTTTTTTATTTGTCAGAATTCTTCCTTTTGTGCCTGATCCGGTACATGTAGCTTCCCAATTCATGTGGCATAGTTGGACATAACATTACCCATTGAATGATCTCCCTCCTCAATCCCCTTTTTTGTCGTACACCGACAGTGGGGCACAAGACAGACTTCATAAAAATTGATTTCTTGAAATTCATACAAATTTCCTTATGAACCGTAACTTTATATCCGTATGTGATTTGATGAGGGGGCAGTATTTTTAAAAGTCTTGGATGAATTAAATTTTCAACACTAAAATGGCAGGGCGGAACTAGTTGATGCTGGCATATTAATGGTCCACCACTGTTTGCTGCCTTCATTATATTATTATGGTTGCTTCACATGCTTGACTTGAGTCCTGTAGATTAGAAATTTATGGCTTGATGAGTGTAGAGAATAGGATAATATGGCTAATAAATGACGATATTAACAAAACTTAATTCATTTGTTTAATCTGGTTATGACAGAAGTATACGCAATAGCAGCACAAGGAGGAACTTGGGATATTTTTCATGTGGGACTGGAAATCCTATCGACGATTGTTGGCGCTGTGACCCCCAGTGGCAGCTCCGCAGGAAACGGCTTGCTGATTGTGGCATTGGTTTTGGACGCAATGCCGTTGGTGGTCGTGACGGAAGATACTATGTTGTGAGTGACCCTGGCGATGACGATCCTGTCAATCCAAAACCTGGAACACTGCGCCATGCTGTGATTCAAGACAGGCCTTTGTGGATTGTGTTCAAGAGGGACATGGTAATCACCCTAAAACAAGAGCTTATGATGAACAGCTTCAAGACAATTGACGCTCGTGGAGTCAATGTCCACATTGCTAATGGCGCTTGCATCACCATTCAGTTTGTCACAAACATCATCATCCATGGTCTTCACATCCACGATTGTAAGCCTACTGGTAATGCAATGGTTCGTAACTCACCAACCCATTACGGCTGGAGGACAATGGCTGACGGAGATGGGATTTCCATTTTCGGCTCTAGTCACATTTGGATTGACCACAATTCCCTCTCCAACTGCGCTGATGGCCTAATTGATGCTATAATGGGGTCTACTGCCATTACTATTTCAAACAACTACTTCACCCATCACAATGAGGTAATTTTCACATTTCAATTATTTAGATGCCAAATTTGTTCCTGATCATCGCACAGAAAGGCTAAATATTTTTTAAAAACCCCTGAACAGGTTATGCTATTGGGTCACAGTGACTCCTATGAAAGAGACAAGCAGATGCAAGTCACTATTGCCTACAATCATTTCGGCGAGGGTTTAATTCAAAGAATGCCTAGGTAAGTAGCTATAAAGATTTAAATGCGCCGTTATTATCTTTCTTTCATTTCATTTAATCTACGGATAATATAATCGAGCCTCTTGTTAAACTTGCAGGTGCAGGCATGGTTATTTCCATGTAGTGAATAATGATTACACTCACTGGGAAATGTATGCCATTGGTGGAAGTGCAAATCCAACAATTAACAGCCAGGGCAATAGATATCTAGCCCCTGCTGACCCTTTTGCTAAAGAGGTATCCCATACACATCCCATCTCTTATAAGTTATAACCAAGAAGGGGTTGGTAACAAATTTAACTAATTTGTGAAAGTAACAAAATCGATACTGGGCAGGTAACAAAGAGGGTCGATACAGCAGATGGTATATGGAAACATTGGAATTGGAGATCCGAAGGAGACCTTACGCTCAATGGAGCTTACTTCACTCCATCCGGAGCTGGAGCAGCTTCTAGCTATGCCAGGGCATCAAGTCTAGGTGCCAAATCCTCTTCAATGGTCGGAGTTATTACCTCAAACGCTGGTGCTCTGTCTTGTCGCAGTGGTCGCCAATGTTGATTCTTAATTCCCTTCAACATCATGAAAAGAAAAAGAAAAAGGAAATCAAATTCCCCTTACCTTTTTTTTTTGAATCGCAAATTCCCCTTACCTAGCACTGTCCTGTTCTATATATGAGTTCGCAGCCATTCTGTTGAGGTCCATTTCTCTGTATCTGTCCCCTCCAAATATTTGGCAAATGTACATTAATCATTACATGTGCCTCAGTACTCCACACCCTTAAAAAATATATGCTACTTTATCATCACCAGCCACATCCCGTCGACCTCGGCTTCCTTCAACCGCCGGAGTGTTGCTCAAATCCCACATTTGTTCTTTTTTTTTTTTTTCTCCTTTGACCTTTCTGCTTCTCGTAGAATGGACTTGTCCCATTTGCTTCTCTGAACTCGAAAAGATTACGAGTTCCCTATTCGAGTACTATGAAATCCGTGTCAACTCTATGTTTAGGTCTGAGGTTGTCCTCTTTAATTATTTTGTTTCGAGTAATTATGAATGTTCCTGTAATTAGTGGGTAAACAAATTTCATCTGGTTTGTGGCATTATGCAATGATGGATTCGGCAACTTTTACTATCTATATATTACATAGCTCTGAATCTGAGTAAATCTATATATGTGTTACAAAGCTTTGAATCTTAGTTAATTACCTAGTTCATGGCTTACCTTAACCTTATGTTGTGTGCTTAATGATGATTCCAAATTGCTTTTGCATGTGGGGTGGGGTCATCTTGGGCATGTGATCTATTCTTCGCCAACAAAACAGTGGCATTTTCTCGCCAACCTGTTCGCTATGATTTAGAATGCTTCATGTAATATGACAACACAAGTCTTGTCTTTTAAGGAAGACGTCCCTCATCGCTTTGTAAGGTTTGAACACCCTTTCACTTGGTTAGATATATGATAATATTAAATGCCTAGAGCAGAGGACTGTTTTTCCACGATAACACTTGAACCGCAAGTAGTTCAAAAATCTTAGAGCATGAGCATAGCTGTTCTTATTGTTTTATAGGCCTGGGTAAAATAAAAAAAGGCCCTAATAAATTGACAATATATTTAATTTTATATGTTTGAAACTAGAAGAAATAAGCTGGTACAATCAAACTCTAACAGCTTCACAATATATCACAAAGATATATAAATAGTATTATATCTGAGATAGAGAAAAAAAATAAATAGCAAAATTTAATATCTAATATTAAAAATAAAAAATAAAGAGAAAAAATATATTAACAAATCAGAAACTTTACCTTTAAATTATACTCAGAACTTAGAAGACAGAATCATAAAAATTTTTGCTACTAATTTTTGAGTTGGAATATTTTAAATGCATATATTGATGAAAATAAATAAATTAGAAGGTAAAAGTATACTTAAATATTTCAAGACTATTTATAAGCATAAGATGTTAACTAATAACATTAACTTAACTTATAATGTTAAATAAACTTGCCTAACGTTAACTTATAACTTAAAAAATCACCAACGTTAAAATTATTTATTACTAATTTTAATAATTTTAAGCTAAGTCATTAAGTTTAGCACTCCTACTAAGCTAAGGCTAAGCCAAGAAATTAATTTATTTATGCAATTCTTTTCTGAGACATTAATCTTCTATGGCTTCTCTACTTGAAAAAAAGAAGTAAAAGTACACATATGTATGTATCCCATGAAACCATTCATGAAGTTTTCTACAACCATCATGTTAAAACCATTATAGTCCCAAACTTCAAAACACATAACATGCCTACTTTTATATAAAACCAGCCAAACCACACACAACTCCATGAAGAATGGTTTCAAATTGTATTCTAAAATGAATGTCATCGTACTGCTATGGGATTAGGGGGCCCCTATTCATCATGGGCCTTGGGCATCGAGAGACTTGAACCAAGTCATAGTTCAGTTACAGGGATTTGGTTGCTGAGGTGATTAATTAGCAAAGTAAACTTGGGCTCTTTCTTTGACCCGAGTTGAATTATAAACTATTGGTTAGTTCGATATGACATTATGAATTTCAACTTATTATAATATTTAAACTAATCCTAACTACCATGAGTGCTACACTGTTCGTCGACAGAATTGCAATCGCGACCTCCCTCTTGTTCTTCTTCCTCAGACCTGACTTGGTAAAATAAGCATAACTTTCACTACAAATATCGGATTAGGTCATTCTTAGACCGTTTTAAAGAATAATTCTAGACCTACAATTTCTATGAAGACCTCAGAAACAAATTTTGCCTTTATAAGGGTTAAAATTTCCAATCAATGTAGTTGTCCCGAAAGTCCACCCTATGCAACACAAACTTCAAATGATCATAACTTTCAACTCCGATATCGAAAAATATCATACATTATAGCGTTAGAAAGATAGAAAGATAAGCTACAACTTTCATGAAGACAACTTTAGCTAAATCTACCTAGATCGATACAGTTTTTCCTTTGCATTCCGAACACAACTTCGGTAACTCTTGAACCTCACCTCAAGTAATTCATGTATACAACCTTTCCAATTTCTAGCACGCTATTCTAAAACAAACACCCATTTGTAATTTCAACAAAGAAGAATATGCATATACACAATCCTCTTCCACAACTATCATACTCAACCTATAAAATAGCATAATCATACACAAAAAGGAAATCCTTGAATTCTCATTCTCATTAGTAAGCAAAGTACATATTTGAACAAGCTTTATTTACATATCAACATACACATCACTAACTTAACACAATATGCAAAATACATGAGATGCTCAATGTTTGATATGCTTATAAAGCTATCCAAAAGTCTAGCCACTAACTTAGTTACAAAAGTCTCTAATATCTTAGAGTTTCTGATGCCTTGTAAGGTTCAACATGTAACACCCACATACCCCCTGGAAGGATATATGAATGCCACACAAAATAGTACAAACAAATCAAAGCATACAAAAACTTCCAGTAAACAATTCAGGCAAACATACATTAAATTACATAGTACTTAACACAAACTTGCTGAAAAATCTAAACCAAACTGAAGTATCATTATTACAAACTTACAAACAAATTCACATATATATACACATCAGATACAAGCCCAAAAGTCAAACAAAAATTTTTACATTATTTTGAAAATAACACTCATACTTCATTGGCCATTGCGGATATCTTGTCCCAGTCTTTATAAACTTCGCTCAGAATCTACACGGGGCAAATCCACCGTGCTAAGTATATAACTTAGTGAGTAATAACTAAACTATGCGTAATTTGACAATTCATCATATTGAATCACATTAAAGCACAAGCAGATATTTAAATCGTAGAACAATTGCATAGTTAATAGAACTGAGTATCAAAGAAGGCACAATCCCCTCAATTCAAAACATCATTTTGTTTATTTCAAAATCTAACATATATCAGAATACACAATCAAATGACTGCTAATCCGTTAACAGAAGTGGATAACGGGACATAAACAGAAGATACCATAATTGGTATCATATCACAGAAGAGACTTACGTCTCAATAACAGAAGACACCGAAGTGTCAATAACAGAAGACAC
>JAOSBM010000009.1:11229800-11248085 GCA_027568955.1 Erythroxylum tenue | reverse complement strand
AATAATAAATATTTTCATTACAAAACTGTAACTGAAGAAGATAAAGTTACATGTAAATACACTTGCTTTCCAGGGCATTATATTTACATAACTCCAACAATTTTCGGCTTCGCTTTGTCTTATTTTTGTCTCCGCGCTTTGTCTTTGTTTTGTTTCCGCGCTTCGTCTTACTTTTATTTCCGCGCTTCGTCTTAGTTTCTTCTCCACATCGTCTTACTTTCTTCTATTATTATTATTTGGTCTTCATCAAAATTATTAATTGTAAAGTCATTTTGACTTAACAATCTCCCCCTTTTTGATGATAACAAATAATCAATTATAGTTGTTTAGAAAGAAAGTATTATTTATAAGATGATATACACGATAAGATTCTATACACTTGAAAAAATTGTAAGCACTATCTTCTTCTTCTGTTCTTCTCTTCTCTTCTCTTCTCTTCCCTTTCCTTTCTCCCCTATCTTTGTCATTTCTTTCTCCTTTTCTCCTTTCTCCCCCTATTTGTTATTGATCAAAAATATCATTACGTTATATGTTTCATAACTTCATAAAACATTTCTTTCATTTCAGTGCGGAGAGACTTGAGGTCTTGTCGAATATACTCTACTTCCTTATTCAAGTCACCCACAGAAGCACGCAGATCATCAACTTTATCTTCAATGTCTTTGACTAAGGGGTCATCATGCTTCTACTGTACTACTACAAGACCAACGGTCGTAGTATATGCATATGAAGATATGACATCTGGTCCAGTGATTGTAAAGGTAGGAGGTTTGACAGATAAGTTCAGTTCCAGGAGATCAAATTCATCAGGACTAGGTAGTCGTGGGACTTGTCTTCCAAATAGGTGTAGGACATCTCATATTGAAGACACAGCACTCAAGGGTCTAATGTGCATAATTAGATGCATAAGAGTCTCTATGTTGTAGCTGAAATCTCCAATCCTAATGGATCTGTACTCCCCTTCTGTAAGTCTTCCAACTACCTAAGAAGATTCTTTAGTGGTTCGATGACTGCAATTGCTTCCTGATGCCTTCGAAATGTAATGAGAGATAAAAATTCCTCGATGATGAGCTGAATAACACGCCTCATCAATGTTTCTCACTTCAGCTTCGATATGTTCTTCTGTCAGATCTCTTGTTATCCCTTCAGGGTACAATTTCTTCTTCCCCTTTTCCTCATTGCGAACAATGTAAGGTCTTGGTTGAATGTCAGGCACAATCTTGATCACAGTTCTCTTTACAACTGATAAGATAGTGTACTTCTACCTTGTCATCTATGTGGGGTATGGTTTGGTTCTCTCATCCCGCAGAACACTATACAACCTTATCTCTCCATCATTCAACAGATGCATTGTACCACTATTTACCAAGATTCGTTGAAATTGTACCTTGACTGACCTTTTGGGGGTTCCTCTAATGATTATAGAGCTGCTACTCCTGACAGGTTCAACTTCTTCAATAATCTTTATTCTCAAATCCTCTTTTCTCAAAGGTTGAGAAGTATTGACTTGTGCTGGACTGCGTTTAACTGACTTCTTTCTTTGATTGAACAACAGTAGGAGTGCTCTTCTTCTCACTGGTTTTGTGCTTCTTATTTTCTCCAACCAGTCTAGGAGAGTCTGTTGAGATTGAGGTTTCTTCTTCTCAAACTCCAATTTCCTCTTTATCTCAGTCTCTTTAGCCAATTTTGCTAAATCTTCCTTCAAAATTGAGACTAAAGACCTGGTTGCCTGTGGTGCTTTCTTCTCAGAGTCTCCACCATGAGTCAACTCTTTTCCTTTCTTTTCCTCTTGCTGATGCAGGGTTCGTACTCTGGACGACCTTTTTGCTTATTTAGGTATCTCCGAAAGAAGTGTTTCTCCCTTTCTCTTCAAGGTCACTTTCTCCATATATCGCACTTGGCTTCCTTCTTTATGAGAAATCGCCATAACCTTCATTGCTTCATCTGAAGATTTCTTTTCTCCTCCTGCAGGCATTCTCTCAGTGGATTGAGATTTTGATCTTCTTGTGGGAGTTCCTTTTTCATTCAAACTTCGCTTTACAACGCGCTCCCCCTCAATCCTTGCTATCGTCTTAGAATCTGTTTCTCCATTTTCCAGATTATTCAAGCCCATTCTACTAATAGTTGTAGAATTGATGGCACTTTTGATATTCAACTTCATCCTGTCTCCTTTCTCCAGGAGAATTCCAGAATCTCCGAAGATTCTTATCAACATCATCCCATACGGTAGGGCGGTTAATTCTTTCTTTGTCTTTACCATATAATGAAAAATAAGAAATGGTAGGTCTATGGGTTGGTGATTAAGTAGATGAAATAGACACTGTTTATCTAAAGTCATCACCAGATTTCTCGATCCTGTTCTTGGTAGGACACAGTGAAAGAGTAGTGAGTGTAGAACCCTAGCCTTCGACACAAGAATTAAGGCCTTCTTCTCCTTTGGGTTATTGCTTCCATAAAGTTGTCGATTAATCTGAAACTCTTTCATGCTAGCTTGAGTCATCCATTTTGCCTTATGAGCAAGCTTCTCTCCAACACATGAACACTCAGTAGCCTTCTCAATTGTCTTCAATGTCACTATGATCGACAGTCTATCCACCACTGATACTAGCGTATCTTCTACTACTTCCACATTCTTCTAGAAGTCATATACTTCATTCATATAGACAGTCTCACAAACTTAAAAGAAGTTCTTTCATCCGGCTGCCACAATTTCTGGTTCAATATCCATCTGGTCCTTTTTAAAAACTCAAAATCAATGATTCTTCCACTAGTCACCAATTGCTCCATTTGTTTCTGTAGTTAACAACGAACTGAACGCACAATTATATTTCTTCACAAGGTGAGGTTGGTTTCCGAGAGCAAGGGAAACTTTGATATCCAAATAGAGTAATAAAAGGTTTTGTTGAGAGTTCTTCAAAAGTCGATGCCAGGGTATGTCAAAAGTGTTCTAGTGTAGGTGGTATTCTCAAGGCTTTGAGATGCTTTCCCTCCAAAACTTTCTTATGACAGAAGTTACCAGATGTAACTACTATTATTGTTTCCATTAACTCTTACGACTTTTTATCTTCTTGAATAAGACAACCATTTGGGTCATGACATGTCAGACGGTTGATCACTCAGCATAACCATGTTGAGGTTTCGTCTGATTTCTTTAAATCTTTCTTCACTCAATGGCTTAGTGAAGATGTTTTCCCATTGATAGTTCTTCTCAAAAAACTAAAGACTTACGATCTTCCTCTGAACGTAGTCTTATAGAAAATGGTGTCTAACTTTGATATGTTTAACTCTCGAGTGTTGTATAGGGTTCTTCGACAAGTTGATGGCACTTGTGTTGTTATAGTAGATTGGGATTTCATCTTCTTGTACTAAGTAGTCTTCTAGCTGGTACTTAATCCACAACGTATGTGAACAGCAACTTGCGGCTTACATATACTCGACTTCTGCAGTTGATAGAGCAATTGAGATTTGCCTCTTACTTGACCAGGAAACTAGGTTGTGGCCAAGGAAGTGACATCCTCCACTCGTATTCTTTCTATTAATCCTATCTCCGGCATAGTCCGCTTATAAGTACTTGTACAAAACTATTGAATAATAGTATCACGAAGTATTGCAATTCGCTTATAAGTACTTGTACAAAACAATAGAGGTTAAACGTTGAGAGTTGAGAGTAAGAATCGACACAACAGATTTATACTGGTTTACCCCAAACCGTAGGCTACGTCCAATCCTTAGAATCCTTTCTGAGATTTCACTATACTTCTCAAAAATACAAGTATTTTTTTCACCGAGCCTCTTTAGGTCTCAACAGCAAGTATTCTTTTCATCGAGCCTCTTCAGGTCTCAATAGCAAGTATTCTTTTCTCGCTTAGCCTCTTCAGGCTATCGGCTTTTATTCTTCCTACTAAAAGATGTTTCGAGCTTTGTTACAGACAATAATAGCTCTAGAGTTTAGCACAATGAATACAGTGATTTTGTAACTTTCGTAACTTTGAATTCACTCGGGTAACTTTCTAAAATCTCTAACTTCTTCAGTCTTCGACTCTGACTCGTATTTATAGCCTTCGTCTTCAACTGCTTCTTGATAACCGCTTCTTTCTTCTTGTTTCTTGATCTTTGAAGAAACAATTATTCAGTTGAGTTATGTAACTAACTCAAACTGATCATTCATCTGACGTGGTATCGAGTCTTTGTCTTAGGTTTGCTTCTACTTCGTCTTACTTTCTTTCATCTCATTTTTGGCTTCACTTCGTCTCATTTTCTTTCATCTCATTTTCATCTTCGCGCTTCGTCTTATTTTTGTCTCTGCGCTTCGTCTTAGTTTTGTCTCCGCGCTTTTTCTTATTTTCTTCTCAGCATTGTCTTACTTTTATTTCCGCGCTTCGTCTTAGTTTTGCTTCTGCTTCATCTTATTTTCTTTCATCTCATTTTCGGCTTCGGTTTGTCTTAGTTTCTCCGCTTCGTCTTAGTTTTATCTCCGCACTTCGTCTTATTTTTGTATTCGCGCTTCGTCTTAGTTTTGTCTCCGCGCTTCGTCTTACTTTTATTTCCGAGCTTCGTCTTACTCTCTTCTCCGCAGCTTCTTACTTTCTTCTATTATTATTATTTGGTCTTCATCAAAATTATTAATCGTAAAATAATTTTGACTTAACATGGATTCATTGCGAGTTCAAACTCAGAGCATGCATCATCAACTACAATATCAAGCATGCTAACTCCTAGGAGCAAATAGTCTTCATGAGGGTGTTTCATAGCCTCATACATGTTAAAACTCACCTGCTGATCTCCTGCCTCCATGGTGATCGTACCTTCTTTCATGCTAATCATGGTACTAGTAGTCCTTAAGAAGGGTTGACAGAGAATCAAAGAAGTTTCCTATACAACTTCAGAAGACATATAGAGCACATAAAAATCAGATGGAAAAACTAAACCCTTGACCTGGACCAAAATATCCTCTATAATGCCCACATGATGCCTAATAGACCTATCAACAAATTGGAGAACTACAGATGTAGTCTTAAGATTTTTGACTCCCAATGATTGATAAATAAACTTAGGCATAACATTAATGGCTGCCTCTAGATCTAACAAGGCTCCCCGTATGGTAGCTTTACCTATAGCGTAAGGGACAATGAAAGATCCAGGGTCTTGGCATTTTACATGGATCTGAGGATTGAATAAGGCGGACATATTTGAGCTTACTTGGACTCTTTCATTTGGCCTAAACTTCCTATTATGGGTACATAAGTCTTTAAGGTATTTGGCATAAGCAGGAACCCGTTTCATATGATCAAGTAAAGGAATATTCACTTCCACTTTACCAAACAAATTAATGATATCTTTTTCATGCTTAATGTCAATCATTCATTTGCTCATCAAATATGAATTAGGAAAAGGAAGGTCTTGAAGATTTACCTCCTTACCATTGGTTTCATTGGCTCTATGCTTGCTTGATTCCACATGCTCCCTTGTTGTTGCTTGTTCCTTGCAGCTCTCTGAATTAGCTCCCTTGCTCCTTGATTCGGACTTATTTTCAGTCAAAAGTGATTTTTTTCTTGGAGATTTTGGATTTCTTGATTTTTTTTCCTTTGTCAAAGGCAATTCTCCACTCTCAATCTCCTCATCGCCTTCTTCTTCATCTCGATTTTTGAACCTAAATTTTTCCCACTTCGTAGGGCTATTGCATTTAAACTTTTGGGGTTTATCACGGTGTTTAAAGGGATAGCTCCACTACTTCTCGCTTGACGCTCACTCATGTCGTTGGACAATTGGGTGACAAAGGAATTGATATTCTCAGCTTTTGTCTCCCATTGCTCCATTCTCTTTTCGAGAGCATTAAACCAAGCAGCATTCTTTGAAGATTCTTGCTGAATTAAAGAAGCTATAGCATTGAACTGATTGTTGTTAGAATTCCTTTCTTCTTTCATCAAAGTTATCATATTGTGCAGCAGTTGGTTGGTGTCCTCCTTGGGTGGAACGGTCAGGGCTTGCTGTTGGTTGGGGAACTGGTTAGTGGAAGTACCAGCTCCTCCCCCTTGTTGAAATATGTTTGGAGCCCTTCCTTCTTCATTCCTCTAACTGAACCTAGGGTTTGCCTTCCATCCCTCATTATAAATGTTGGAGTAAGGGTCCCATTTCTAATTTGTCCGTCCCGGATACATTGCAAACACCTCTCCATACCAACCTGGGCAAATACGGGATATGTGCATTACTGACCCACAAGTATCACAACTGGGTGTAGCAAGATCCATAGAAGATGTCGGGCGATGCACATTCATATTCTTCAGTTCTGCAGTGATGAAGGATAATTGTGAGGTCACTATACTCTCCAAAGAATCAACTTTTGACTCCAAACTCTCCATTCTTTTGGATTGGGCTGTTGTGGTGCCCAAATCATGCACTTCTCTAGTCTCTCTAACAATGTACTGTTGATGATTCTAAGCCATCTTCTTGATCAAATCCCACGTCTCTGTATCTGTAAGATCAATCAATGAACCTCCCGACGTCGCATCGAACATACCTTTATCTTGACTTTTCAAACATCATAGAAATACTACACTAACTGTTCATCAAGTATCTGGTGATGGGGACATCTAGACAATAGATCTTGAAAGTGGTTCCAATAATCATAAAAGGATTCATCATAATCCTGCCGTGCTGAATAGATCTCCTTCCTCATCGATGAAGTTCTGGAGGCCAAAAAATACTTTTCCAATAATGCTTTCCTCATATTAGCCCAACTATAGTAGGCATTCGCCACATGCCTTAGGAGACTCATGTACCACTCCCATGCTTTTCCTTCCAGTGACAAGTGAAAAACCTTCCATAGTACCTGATCAAGTTAAGCTCCCACTGGTTTCATACTCTGACAGATCATGGACAAAGATTGCAAATGCATGTAGGGATCTTCTCCTGTCAAGACATGAAATTTAGGAAGAGAGTTAATGAGAAATCTTTTAACTTCAAAATTAGGACAAGCAGTAGTAAATGGGTCATAATTCACGTCAGAAGTTGTTGGTTCCCTAATGATCCTCCTTCTCTGATTCCCATTATTTTCACCAACTCTCTCGTGCTCCCCATTTCCTCCATTATTTCCATTTCTAGGTTGGTTATCTTGAAAGTTAGGATTTTGCATAAAAGTTGGGTTCTCAGCCATGATCACTCTTTCTATCGACTCACTCACACTACTTGGCTGACTAGACTCTTCTTCAACAACTACCTCACTTCTCTCTTTTTCTTTCCTCTCCTTTCTAATTGTCCTCAAATGTATCTCAATTTCAGGTTGGAAAGGAAGAAGTTTAGCTCTCTGGGGCATGCACGGAAACAATCCAAATGAAAAGAAGATGTAACAAATTTTACTCCCAAGCACACAAAGTCAAATAAAAAGGTGAGATGTGATGGATGCAAGTGTATAAGTGTTTAGAAAGTATGTGTAAGAGTAAAGTGTGCAAGTAAAATGTATTTATGAACAAACAACAAAGAAATGTTCAAAACTATGCGGGTGTAAAAATGCTAAGTATGCAATGTGCAAAAAATTTGGTATCCTATTTTGTTTGAGTTTTCAAAAATTTTATGTTGATAAAAGAAAATGAAATCCTATATTATTGACAAGTTTGATGCTAAACTGTCTAAGATGCAGTCTCAACTAAGGTTCCTCACCTCACACAGCAGCAAAAATTGACAACAACTAACCTAAAAAACCAATTCCAAGGATTGCAGTATAAAATGCAACCTCAGGTCATCTCACTTAATTGGAACCTAATGTATGGATCTAAGCTAACCTATGTGTCATGAAACGCAAGCTAATCAGTAAGGAAAGGGCGTTTTGATTTTTGGAAACCTTGTCAAAATTTAATGAATTATAAGGAAAATGTAACGAAAAGTATTTTTGTATTTTGGGAATAGAAAAGCGATAAAATGAAAACAATGATCAATTGATGAAAGTATCCTCTTGAAAACGAGCTTTGGCTATCATAGTTGAAAACGAATTTTTATGGGAGTGAATCACTAAGTTTCAAATGGTAAGCCTTAAAGAACTCTTTAAACCCAAGGTTTTAATCAATGAACTCCATTTCTTAAAACCTTATTGAATGCATCTTAGTGTATGCAATGGGTAAGTCAATGCAATAAGTCATTTTGGGTTCTAGCGTCATCTCAATATCAATCACAAGTAGGCAGATAAAAGAGAATTAACCAAATCACAAATAGACATTTATGAGACTTCATATATTCAAGTTCCAAGTTCTACACCAACAAATCCCATTAACACATTGAATGTTCAACACTTAATTAAACTCTAATCAAGAATATTCATCTACAAATTATAAATCCTAAACCTAGGAGTTCATAACAATGTAGCTGAACATGATTAAACTACTCCCCTTTAAACCCCATTGAACTATAGCCATTGCTACATCTCCAAGAGGAAATAGGTACCTAGCCAAGCATAACTTTAGGAGAATTTACAACCGAAAACCCCTCAGAAGCATCCATGGTAGCAACTGTCGGTGGATGAGTAGACGACGAAGTGGAGGAGAGTGGATGATGAGTGTCCGAAGATTTAGAGAGAGTGAGGGTGTCGTATATGTTGTGTATATTTTCTGTCAACTCCCTCTTAACCTAAAATGGTAGGTTTTTAAAAGAAAATGGGTGTGGATCGGGTTGCATAGTGGGTGAGTTTCCTAAAAATGGTTCGGGTATTCGAAGGTTCACCACGACGATAGGACAAGTTCATCGCGATGAACTTTTCCCGAAAGTTTTCCTGAAAGTTTTACTTGGAATCCTTAAATCTTCAACGCGGCGAACTTCCTGTTGCACCTGTTGACTTGTTGACATGACTTATCCTCTCCAGCCTTCCTTTGACTTTACTTCTTCTTCTTGAGTCTCCTCTTCTTGAGTCTCCTACAATGAACAAATGGTAGTTTGCAGTATCAATTGTTCTCAGAAAATTAATTTAGTGCAATTAATAATGATTTGTGACAATTTTACTCTCAAACTACATAAAATAAAGATAGTACTCAAGAGTCAAATTAAGCATAAAATCTAAGAATGAGAGCGAAGAAGCATAGTGAAGACCATGAAAATGTTGCCAATTTATATAATAAACTTGCGCTCAATCATCGTGCTAACCTTGTCACGTATGGTCCAACACAAATTGTGTTGACCTTCTTGTCCTTACTTTGGCACCAAATGAAATAGAAACAAGCATGTCCCAAATGTATAGTGGTATGTGCTTAATTGATTATAAATTTATTCCAAAACACTTAGTGATTAATGTTATGAAATGCTTAAGACATACACTTTAGTTCGTATTTGGTTTTAGGTACAATTCAGAAGCGAAGGAGCTAAAGTGAGTTGAAAGCACTACATTTGAACCGTCTTCTTGAGATTCACACTCACTTGTCTTCATGGGGCAAGAAGAAGAAGATTAAAAGAAGAAAAGACAAGAAAAGGCATAAAAATGAAGAATATATAAGGCATTAAGGCATTGACTCACAACCATACAACCAAATTGTCAATATTTTTATGGTATCATGCCTATGATAGCCCATGTCATGCCAATGACACTTAACCAACTCATCCGAAACCTATGGTTTTAGTATAAAAATAGCATCATACAACGACAGACAGTATGTTTTGTTCGGGAGAAACATTTTAAGGGTGTGAGCTCTCGGTTTTGAAGAGAAAAAAGGGCAAGGCTCCATTTCTTTAGAGACCCATAGAGAAGATGGAGAGCTAGACCTCCCGACACTAATTCAGAGGTGACATCGACGCTGAAGAACTCGCCTAAAGATTTCTTTCATTGTTTTTGTTATACTTTCTCTTTTAGGAATTGATTATTTTATCTTGTGTTTATTGAATTGGGTATTGTGTAAGAATGATCGGATTCCCTATTTGATTGTTTTTATCTATGAACCCATTGTTAGAATCAAATACAATGCGTAATCATTGTTTTTTTGATTCATTTGTGGCAATTAATTGTTTTAAATCATTAAGGATAACATAGTCTAGGTTAAATAACCTAAGCTTGTCAGGATGTTACCTTGATTAATCTATTTTCCTAAATCATAATGCGGCTTTCCAATTAAATCTAAAGAGCATGTTATAGATTGTTTAGTATCTAGGTTTAATTAACGAGCTCTTCTTAATTAAACACGACCTAAGGGGGTTAACAGAGCATGTTGTTAACCTACGATTAATAGTTGCTAGGAGAGGTATAAGGATAACAATTCAATGAAGAATTTTTAATTGAGTGTAGGCCGAGATTGAACAGATGACCAAGTCCCTAACGAATTCATCACTTTTCATCATTTTTAAATGTTTTCTTTAATTTGTTATCATTAGTTTAGTTTCACTTTATTTTCTTATTTGAAAACGAACCAAAACCCCCTTATAACCTAAACATTGGTTATTTTCATTTTAAAAGCTTTACACACACTCTCTGTGGGATCAACCTGACTTACCACTAGCTATAGTTTTAGGTCTAGTTATTTTGTGTAGTGTTAAGATGTGTTACCAATTTTGGCGCCGTTACTGGGGAATGCAGTGTTTTAGCTTTTTTCTTGATTTAATTGTTGTTTTTTTACATATTTGTTTATAATTAGTTTCTTTTCATTTAACTGTCAATTTTCCACTTCTTTTTAGTTTTTGTGTGTAAAAAATATTTTTAGAAAAACATAGACGGAAGTAATTTTTCATACAACTCATATCCTCAATCCTATAATCATATTTCGAATGATAATACTAACTTTTGTTATGGATGGGATTATCAACAAAATTACTTCCTTGATAGTTTGCAGGATGCACAACAATTCTCGTATAGACCGGAAGCTTCCTATTACAACTCAGGTCCATCTCTGGAAGAATTACCTAATGTTACGTTTGCAAACAATGTTTAAATTCATCATAATACTCTACAATTCCAGTAAGATGAAAAGAAATTTTAGCAGGAGATAAGGTCTAGCGTCCAAGATTTGGAATGGCAGCCAAACTCAAGTACATCTCTGGAAGAATTAATTAATTATTATGCTGATAATACTTTGCAATATCAGTAGGAAGAGATACAATTCCAGCAAGATGTAAGTTTTAGAATTTAGAACTTGGCAAGCTAGATGGGTCAGCTGGTGGAAGCTCTCGATCGCCTAGCATTACAAAGCGAAGAAATGAAACGATCTCAACCTGAGGTGTACCCAAGAGACATTAGTGTAGAGACCTTATAAAGTGAGAAGGAGCCTGAGAATCTTGAGAGAATTACTCAAGGAATTGCTTGTGTCAAAGAAGTGGAGGAGCTCAAAGGAGACATGGATATATCAATTAGCTCAAAGGTAAATATTGAGTCCCTTATTGTTGTTAATATTAACCCTTCACCTTTTGTAGCGCTCCTTACCCTAGGGTACATACCGGAACACCCTAAGGACACTCCAGGACATAACCTATGATACTGACACACTACGTCCTGTCACAACATTCACATAACATGGCATCTTCTATTTTTTATCTTATAAAACATCATAAGAAAGTCACAATATTTAAAAAACCAATTTCCTCTTTTCATTTCAGAAACACCGAAAGTCCACATTGTATCTTTCAACATCCATACTAATACAACATCATAGCCTATTACAAAATGTGCTACATGAAGGAGGGAAATACAAAAAATCTATCTAATTCGTCCATATCCAGATGACCGACCTTTGAACCATTTCTTCTTGTTCCCAAAAGTAAAAGTGTCCCTTAGTAGGTAAAGTCTCCCCTTAGTCCTGAAAAGTTAACGTTGCAATTTTGGTGAGTTTTGCGAACTCAATGAGGTAACCATCATCGATGGTTCACTCAATTCATGAATCACATCAATACATATTACATATATTTCATAACTTTGCATAGTTGATCACATATCACATTCTCACTCAAGAGTAGACAAGTTCGCATTTCAATCAATCAAACATACTTAATAAAATACATGTGAAATGCTCATGTGACTATTATCCAATTATTACGTTGTTGTGACCGAGTGCCTATACTGTCCTGTATCCATTGTGCATACCAGGCTCATTTATACTGTCCTTTATTTGTTAGGGATACAGGGCTCATTTTACATAGTAAGCCTTTGGCTCTTAATCACATTTGGAGCTTTAAGCTCATTTTCGGTGGCTACTCAAGTCACAACTCTCATTATTTGATCATGCATTCATGTATGGAATGCATCTCTCATAATCAATCATGCCATGAAATATTTAGTTCGTCGTAATCACATTCAAGTAGCACTTCAATATCTCATTCATATATCACAATCATCAGACCTTCATTGTTTGGAATCAACACAATCAAATCACATTCAATCAATAATTCAAACATAATAAAATCAAACAATTAATTGAGTGAGATCATCTAGGTTACTCACAAGTCGCTCCCGAAGCTAGTGCCTAGAAGTTTCGGCAATGTCTGGAGGTCTCCTTTATATCACAAAATATACGCATATCACAATTTGGCACAATTGTAAGTGTTTGAAAATGCACATGTATGTTTATGAAATATGCACAACGCATGTTCATGAAAATCCCTAGTATCGCTCTATTATTCTCATCACAAAGTCAATCCTATCTCAAAACTCACCTAAGTATAATTTGTACTTAGGTTTATACCTCAATGAAATCATTAAAATCACAATTCATAACTCATTGAATCACCTTCAGATTTTTCCCAAAAACTGACTTTCGAGTCTACTGTTCTGGATCTTTTAGACAATGAAAATGAAGTAATTTGGTCATACTCTCTTCTAGAAAATTGATCTTCTATCTCTTAAGTTTCTAAAGACACCAAAATCATTCAATTTGATTCAGAAATCTGAAAGTTATTCTCCCAATATTTTCGGACTATTCTCATTCTGAATCAGTACACCATATTCAACTTCCATCCAGAAATTTAAAGTCGTAGAGACTGAATTAAAATTTGACTTCTTCAGATAATCTGTATCCCTATGTCTCTAGTTTACTCCAAATTAAAAATCATCTCATTTGGATGCCTAGAGAAGAAGTTATGATCAAAAGAAACAAGACTATTTAGTTTGCAATTGCTCTCAGGTGCACAAACCAAAATCAAGTCACGGTTAACTATTGGAGAGCATAGTGTCCTGATGTGACAATTAAACATCAGTCTAGAAATTAACACTCACAGGTGTCAAGGAGAAAAGTAACAGGTGTGAGTGAGTCTCGCTTGTGCAAGAGTCACGGGTGTGCGCGCTCATCAGACCATCCCATATTTTACACTCGTTCTCTCTCAATTGACTTTAGATTGCTATGATTTTTGGTGGAAGTGTAGATTAGTGTGTTAATAGTCCAATGGTTCAAGTCTCATATCATTTAGAGGTCGGACGAAGGAGATATAGTCAAAAGATTGAAGGATGTTGCATCAGCCTTCAACCTTCAAAGTTGCGATCGTGCATGTGTACGATCGCGAGATGGCTGTCTAACTTGTGAAGTCGCGATTGTGCTTCGTCGCAATCACGACATTTAGTGAAAAACATAAAGGTCGTGACATGATTGCGACTTTCGGTGAATAGTAGTTGGGACTTTCCTAGTCGCACATCCTCTCTTCAAACCTCCATAACTTTCAATCCAGAACTCCAAAAAATTCAAACTTTATATCAATAAAAAGCTAAAAGAAACTTTGTCAAGATCCTCCTAGATCAATACAGCTTAATTATGGAAGTTTTAGAGCACATTTTTACCCTTGTTTCCTCTTTTCTTTCTTTTGTTCTAAACCAACTTCTCTAACTCATCTTCTTTCTCTAAATCCGAAACATCAAATTTATTTCGACTCTTTCTACTCCATTTCCATTCAACTCATTCACAACACATTCACAGTACAACTAAATATGCAGGTTTACTCAAAATTCTCAAAATCATCAAAACAGAAGAAAAGTCATTCAAGCATTTCACCATTCTATGAGCTTTCTTCACTGTCTCTTTCCTATATTTTCATTTTCTACATTCTCTTAATTTCTTCCTCTAACTATCATTTAAACAATCTTTCTCATCTTAGACCATCATCATACAACTATTCTTCAACTCCAAATTCATCCTTTTGGTCATCTCTAAAAACTCTCAAAACCCACGTACATACATACATACACTATGAAAAGAAAAACATAGCATATGTTTCTCTATCAACTTTCCATATCTCTGTAATTTTTCATTCATATTTTTATGGTTCTTTCTAACTCAAAATCATTTCTACGCTATCTGATCATAGGATAGTCATCAAATACGAATTAACATTATATCCAGATTTTTCATCCTATTTGTACAGTGTTCATGAAGAACGACCATTTTTCTTCAAAATCATGCAATGAAAAATAAATCACCATTTTTGTTTCATAAAACTAGAAATCTAAAGGATTTACATGATACTTACTTGATATTTCTCCAAAATCTGCAAAAGCTCAAGAAGCCCTAAACTTCATGCGATTCACGTACACCATTGTAGGGATTGGCAGGTTTAGGTTTTCTTTGGGGCAAAAGAAGCAGATAACAAAGTGGGAGTGGTAGAAGATAGGGACAAGCAAAGTTTAACTTTTGTGGATATTTGATGGAAAACTCTGTGTATTAGAAGGAAACTTGAAGAAGATAGCTACAAAGAAGGTAACTAGGACAGACAATAGTACTTGGTCTTTCAACAATAAGAAGACTTAACATTAAATTTGGACACTTGTCCACTTGTCCACTTGTCCACTTCTTAAGACCTTAGCTATTTTTTTCCCAAACTAGCTAGTTCTATTTGAACTAGTTCCATTAACTCCCATCCTTTCATTACAATTATCTCCTAAATTTTCAATATCATGTTCTTACAAATTCTAAGTCATCTTCGAAATTTTCAAAGTCATTTTTAACAATTCTTCAATATCATTTGGTTTCCTATCTCTATTTTTCATACATCAATTTACTTGCTGATCGGCATTTTTCCTAGTCCAGTAATATTCAACAATTTCAAAAATTATTCCTAAAATTCACCAGAATTCAAAATTAACAAATACACTCACCAATTAAATTTTTGATACAACAATTTCACAAATTCTCAATAGTATCACATCACAATTCAATTATACCCAGAATTATCCATAAATGCATGTACATTTTTTTTTCATGTGCAAAAATTCAATATTCACGTGTATGTGTATAATCATACTATGCATGAGCATGAAAATGCATTTCTAATCTCTCAATAATCCTTCATATTTACTAATTTAACCTCCCCGCAGGTAATGGGATGTTACACCTTTACATAACAGATTGAAGGAATTAAACGAAGAAGAAAAAGGTGAAGAGACATTTGAGATATTTCCAGAGCGCATGGACTTAGTAGAGATAGGAAATTTGAAGATAGGGAAGCCAACGCATATGAATGATAATCAAATAATGCCTTATCCTGAAGAACCTCAAGTGGAGGAAGCGAATGTGACACCAAAAGATCATAATTTTACCACTTGAGGAGGAAACTATAGAGTCGAGTTAGTGACAATAAACAAATGCGCTTTTTGGGAATCAACCCAAGGGAAGTTTATTTCTTTTCCTTTACATTTTTGCATTTGTTTCTTACAGGCATGTGTGTTTTAAGTTAGTTTGCTTCTTACTTGTTTTTAAGTTTTCAACAAAAAGAGAGAGAGAATAAAAAAAACAAATGAATGTTTTCTCATTTTCTATTGGTTCTAGGACTATATAGTCATAATTAGAGAATGAATTGACCAGATAATTTCATGAAAAATTTAGCATTTACTTTTTCTCTTTTGGTTAATCAATATACATTATCTTTAGAAGAGTAGTAACAAGTAGTAGACATAAGCCAATGAGATTTTGACCCTTAATAGACTGACACATCCATATTAGTCTCATTGTCTTTTGTTTATATGTGACCTTCATGAAATGTACATCCTAACTTTTCTTTTATTTTTTATTCAAGAACACATTTTTATCACATGCATTAACATGAAAATGATATAGGCATTCTTTGTTTCATAAACTACATTAGCCAAATGGCCAACCCATTGACATGAATTTTCCCTTTATTAAGCCCCCTTGAGATTTATTAACCTTTCTTTTTGTGCTAACCTTACTAAATAATTTAAACTTCACCAGAGCATTTATTAATTGTTGATAATTGTTGATGCACAAGAGTATAAGTGTAGGGGTGTGCATATATATAGGTAGTCTATCATTTTATGTCTTGTCAGTGGTTCTAAGGTTAATGTAGCTTCTTTGAATTTTTAAATAAAAGAAAAATAAAAAGAAAGAAAGATTAAGAGAAAAGCAAAAGCAAAAGAAAATTGTTTTTAAAAAATTATCAAGGAGGAAATGCATGTGTTTTGCTCAGTTACTCATTATTATTCTTTCCTCTTAAAGTTGTAATGAAAGGGTTACTTGAGTATAATGTGAACAATGGAGATGTAGTTCTTAAGGGTCATTCCTTATGGTTACAAAGCCTTATTTATGATCAACTTTTATAAATGGTATATGCTTGATATGGTTTGTGGTGCGAGAGCTTGAATTTGAGCTAAGAAACATAGTTTTTCCATTCATCATAGTTGATGTACACAATTTTAAGTGAATGTCGGTTTTTACACTTGATGTTATATTGAGTGTTTTTCTTGTTTCACTAGCTTTGATGGCTTTTACACTACACTATTTTTTGGATCTTGATTTTTTCTAAATTGCTTAAATGGTTAGTTATGTTTATTTATTTGTTTATTTTTTTATGTTTAGAATTGGGTCTTTAATTAGAATTGGAGGGAAGGATTTTGAATTGAAATTAAAATGAGAGTTAGGATTAAGTTAGAATTAAGTTAGCTTAAGTGGTGGTTAGAGACATAAAAGACAAAGGAGGGGTAGAATTCGAAAGGGCTTGTAAGAGAGGGGCAATTTTGGAAGATAAGGAGTAATTAGAAGGAAAAAATTAGAAGAAGAAGAAGAGGAAGGTGTCGTGAGCAGCAAAAAGGAGAGGGAAAAACGTGAGGGAGAAGAGAAGGAGAAGAAGAAAATCGAAAATCCAAGGGAAAAAGAAAGGACAATCGTGGAAAGAACGAGGAGGCAAGGTTTCCAAGGTAAGTTCTTCCTCTTTTCATCTTGTTTGTTGAAGAAATGGGTTGTTAGGTGTTGAGAATGAAAGAACCTTTCGAGGTAATAGCCACGCTTAAGGTGTCATGGTTCGCAAGAGGATTGGGTTCTGGAAGCGGGGTCTAACAGTTGTGGTATCAGAGCGCCAGAATTGAGATCTTACATGGGCGCATAGGTATAAGTACACACAAGAGAGATTGTTAAGAGTTTTAGCTGATAGAAATATTTGGAAGAAGAATGATTTGTTTGAAAATAAGAACTTAAGGAAAGTTTGTTGATACGTGCTTAAATTGATGATGGCAAATGAGAATTATTTGAAGTAACCTCATAGGGTGCTTTGTGCACGTTTTATGATATGATAATTGGAGCGATTGTTGGGCTTTGGAGACGGGGCCTAACATCTTGTGATCTCAAAGCTAGGCTTCAATTTCTTTGCGGTATGAATTGTTATGTTATGTGATTATTTGTTTGCACTGTGCTTTGATTGACATGCATATTATTCATACATGCAGAAAGTAAGATTAGAATGAAACGTAAGCTAAATGTTAGTATTTGCATTGAAAGAGTAAGTTGTCACCTCGTAAAAGGATATGAGGAGTCTTGCAAGGATCTGCTGTACCTGATTTCTTACCCTTAGAGAAGGGTTCTGATGAGTATAGAGTCCCGTAATTTGCAATCATATGATTTATGTGTATGAATTTTGTTAAGTGTTTGGGCTATTAGAAGCAATGAGAATAATGGTTTTTTGTTGGAGTGTAAGGCAAGGAAAGTTGATATTGGTGCTCCGATATGTTAGACCTAAATTTAGTAATTCTAGATATGTTAGTGAATTTGGTAACGGAATTTTGTTGTGGATTGTATTTGAATTGATGTATATGTAGTTGAATTGATATGGATGTGAGAATCTTTTCATGAATTGATTGAATTGGAAATAGAATCAAAGGTAGAAATGACAAGATTTATGGTATACAAACAAAGTAGAATTGACAAGTTGAACTCGGAATTTATGATCTGGAATAAGATTGTACTAGTGAATTGAGATCAGAATCTCAAGAGGGCTATGTCTATGATTCTAAATTGATTAAGAATACATGTAAGGGAAAAAGGAAATGAAGCAAATGATAGTGATATGTGTAGAAGTCCTCAAGGCTAAGTTGACCAGTTATTATGAGTACATATCCGA
>JAOSBM010000009.1:11181531-11192006 GCA_027568955.1 Erythroxylum tenue | reverse complement strand
TTATTAATAATAAATATTTTCATTACAAAACTGTAACTGAAGAAGATTAAGTTACATGTAAATACACTTGCTTTCTAAGGCACTATATTTACATAACTCCAACAGGATATGCATTGGAATTGATCCAATCAAACAATTAGTAATCTCCTCAAGAATTGGGGTAGTTATGTAATTAAATGCACGTGTAAATGATATTATGGTCGTTCTTTTTAATGTAATTGAATACAAAGGTATTTTCTCTATTGAAGAGCAATCAAAGGTGGCAAATAAAAATTATATCATGAAGATTTTGGGAGTTTTGCTAGATCATCTGTAAAGAGAGAACCTATGATAAAAACAACGCGACCTAGTATGTTTCACACTTTTAGTTCATCCATTACTTATTATTAATATGCACTTTACTTCTCATTACTATTAATTTGCAAAACATATGAGTAATGGAGATTACTTGGAGAAAGTGCTCCAAAACTAAGAGAAATAACTATTAGATTACTTAGTCAAACAAAATTTACATCAGGTTGTGAACGTAATTGGAGCATCTTTGAAAATATTCATATAAAGAAACAATTTTTTTTAATATGAAAGAATTAATGACCTTGTTTACATTACTTATAATCTAAGAGTGAAGAACATGAATTAAATTGATATGTTTTTATTCTTTCATTAATTTTATTTTTATTGTTGATTTTATAATTTCTTTATTATAAATTTAGAGTGCTTAATGATAACAGAACATATGAACTAGTGGATATTGATTTTAGTGACCATACTAATTTTTTGGATCAAAGAAGAAGAACCAATATCACTTGATTTTGATTATAATGAAATTGAAAAGGTGATTTGTGAAGAAAATGTAATTGACACAAAGAATGAATTAAGCAAATCTACAAATTGTCAATTGATATCTTATTTTGATCATATTTAATATTAAAAGTATAATACATTACAAATTAGCAGTAGAGACTAGTTTCATACATTATTAATTTGTAATTTATTTGAATGCAGTAGAAAATATTGATGAACATATTTTGGATAAAAGCATGGCTTATGAGTCTTAGGATAGTGTTGGATAACTTAGAACTCTTGACAATTATGAGGTACAAGTACTTTCAGAATTACAATTTTGATGACGATGATGATGATAATAATAATTATTATTATTATGTTATATTCAATTTTAATTTTAATTATTAGATTTATTATTATTTTATTATATTAATAGGCATTGGTGCATTCTTAATAAAATATTTTATTTTATACTATATTTTCAGTTATTTTATAATTTTTACTTCGTTTTATACTATATTATTAGTTATTTTTATAATTGTATACTAGTTTTATAACTGTTTAATACCGGTCGAATTTTTAAATATTAAATCTTTGATTTGATGTATGGTCTAATTTTCAAAATATTTGTTGTAGGTATTTGTTTAATTAATACATTCATTTTAATTTCAAAAAACAAAATGGAACTGTACAAGGACGTTCGCTACACATCCCTGAGAAGGGCCCTACTCCATATTCTCTCTTTTTCTTTTAGAATGGAAAGTAGACAAAATTACACAAACGGTCTAAATATCGCAGTGTCTGCGGTACAAAAATTCGTATTAGTCACGGCTCATGTGGGCCCAGACTGATGTCGGAGGCTCCTCGAGATAGTGTAATCCTGGCCTGGCTAAGGCTGCAAGAGAGGCTAGGCATTCTACACTCTAGTTTCCTTCCCGAAACACATGTTGACGCAATAGCGCGTGGATACCTGCCACCAAAGGGTACATATCAGTTCCTAAAAAATGAGAGGAAGAGAGAATGTTGATCACCTCAAGGGAATCAACTTCCAGGAAGAGCCGACGATACCCGAAATCCCAAGCCATATAAAGACCCGATTGGACATCCCAAAATTCGGCCTCCAAAGGCAAGCTCCTCCCAATCCAATGAAAAAACCCACCGCACCGGTGTCCTTGACCGTCCCTAATTAAACCTCCGGCTAGAGCGACGTGCATGCTGACCCTGTAAACTAATCCATGCATTTCATACAGAACATAAGCGTATAAAACACATACATAGATCAACATATATAAACCGTGTATATGTTAAACACGCAGCGGAAAACACAGGAATAATACCTCCAGCCATTGCCGTGAATCACCGTGGAGCTGAATGTGTTTGGAGCGTTTCTATCCTCTTCCGTAAGCAACAGCGATGGTGTACTCTTAATGCTCGGTGAAGATAGGACCCAAACAACGTGTATATATTCACTTCCATCTTACTGCCCATCACAGAAGAGGAAGTAGACGACAACATGGGCGTGACCGACAAAACGTAGGCGTGGTCGAATAAATAGTTGGGCGGCCGAATAAATGGACCACTTTAAAGAAAAAGCTTACAGTATCTTCTTCAACTAAAGTCTCAAGAGTGAACAAACAAGAGAGCACCGCGTTTACTCTCGAGTTATTACAGAAATGTAGACATGTTTTGCTCACTCGTGCTTGTGTTTGTTAGGGATGGCATTACCCAAAACTTTTGTCCGTGTGATGATTAGTAATTCACCAAGATTTTGAAAATTTGCATTCACCTTCGTGATTGAAAAAATGAAAATAAAAGCATCATCATTTTCCCAACTACTGTAAATATCACTACACAAGTATACGCAACTCTCTATATCGGTTAGTTAGCATATACCTATGTATATTATTTTCATCAATATTTTGTAAACATATTAATATCATTATTTATATGAGGCAATGCTCAACGCTTGCTTAGTTTTAGTATTAACACACACACACATATATATTACATCCCTCAACATAATAACACAACCAAAGCACTCTTCTCTATCTAATACATATCAATGCCACCGTCGCCGATGCCAGAATAATGATGGATATGCTATGTCCTCAGTCCAAACCCTCCTTAATAGTCTCGGCAGTTGCGATATCTAAACCTTCTTTATCATTTTTGACTCAGACTACAAGAGAGAGATCACTTCTTATTGGATAATTTCGGCAGACAAACTAGGGTTGCCACCAAATAAACCCAGATGATCCTGATCGTTCGTCTGTCCATTAATATATATAAATATACACACAACTTTCATGCATGAAAACTTTCATGCATGAAAGAGAGAGAATGTTACAGGGTGGCTCCTCTCTCTCTCTCTCTTCTATACTTCACTGTTTGAGCTTGCATTTGATGATTTTGGGTTTGGTTCTGGATGATGGTTGTGGCTGATGAACCATTAGCAGTAGAAGGGGAGCTTGCATGCCCATTTCTTTGCGGTTTTCCTGATCTTTTGTTCTCTGATTTTGGCCCTGGTTGCCGTACTTTCACTCCTCGTATCAACTGCATTATTATTATTATTATCGTCAACTCCTGAACAAGTAAAAGTATTGAATCAAAATATAAACTATGATATTTGTACGTACATATTTGCCACACTTGACATCGGAATATATAACTATGAAATCCCCTTCTTGGAGTCCATTGGCTCTTACAAAATCTCCTGAAATCAATAATGTCAATGGAAATTCTGATACCTATTTGCCTGTGGGACTACGAAATTTCAAAAATGAAAATATGTTAATTAAATGCAAATGGCCCACCAGTGTTTTCGAGGAGGTACATCCTGCTTTTGTTGTTGGGCCAGAATCTGAAACTCCACAAGGAGAAAAACAATGGCAAAAGCGGAGGTTTAGTTTGCAAGAAATTGGTTGTTTAGAGAAGAATGTATATAGAGTAGCAACATAAAGAGCATCAATCACATGATTAAATTCTAATACCTGTAGCGCATGTTCCAAACACGAGAAGTTCCTATGTCCTCCATGGCGATGGAAATGCCGTCCCTTGCCTCCAGTTCAGGAAGATGGGTTTCTGCTTCTTTCTGCATTACCAACTTAAAATTTTCAGTGAAATCATAATACCTACATCTTGTTCTTATACATGCAATGGCTTGTAAGTACAAAAAAGATCAAATAACAGCACCTTTGGTAAAACAATCCTCCCAAGATTGCCGACGTCGCTCTGCTTCAACACTTTTTGAAGTAGGAACCTCAAATTCTTTTCAGGTTTCCATCCCTACAAATAATAATAATAATAAGAGCAATAACAACAAACAACATATACAGGTACATCTCTTATATAAAATTCCTACAAAAACTCACAATTTCACAAATAAAAAAGGGACAATCTGCAAGTAGAAAAAATCCAATCACCCACCTGTCGCCTATCTGAAGTCACCTGCCGCTGATAATTCTGAGTTTGCATGGCTGGTCGATCCACCGTACCCCCCGGTGGTTGTTCCAAAGGTAGGACAGGGGCAGTCGAACCAGACCCTCCGCCAGCTGTCGGCCAAAAAGCCCAATTACCGGGGTTAGTTTGACCTCCTGGAGCACCATTTTCATTTCCAAGCCTCTGATCTGCAACTTGACCTTGTTGCTGGTTTTGATGGTTAGTTTGGATATTCTGGCTTCTGTAATGCGACAAAAATCTTCTCTGCCTGGCCATTCTCTTCTTCCTTGCTTCCTTCGTCGCCGATGAGCCTAACCTCACCAGTCTTTGATCACTCTGCCCTGGAACATACTGATACGGATACTGATTTGCGTAGCCAGTAAAAGCGGGAGGATTTGGCTGAGCCTGTTGGAAATTGTTGCTGTCAGGAAATGAATGGTACTGAGAAGCCAAAGCTAATTGCGAGTTTGGCCATGATTGTGCAGGGTCAATAATGGGATAATCTGTTGGTGGCGGGTAAGGGTTTCCATTGATGTTTGGTGCCCCATTTACAAAAGGGTCTACATAGCCACCAACCATTGGTGTAAAACCGGTCTGAACCACTGTTGAAGTGTCAGCAATATAAGGTGTTTTCGGCGTTGGTGCAATCCATGGAGTCGGGTTGAAACAAGGGTTTAGTTGATCAGCTTGAACGGAATTGCAGTTGACATTAGGAATTAGGCCAGGGCTCGGGTTAGAGTTAGGGTTAGGGTTATGAAGAGGGTCTTCTGGGTATTGACAGGGCTGGATGGATGGTGATTCTCTCATGCGTCTTCTTTGTAGGTGATTGGTTTGAACCCATTCGAGAATGAGCTTCAACAACTGCTTCATAGCTTCTCTTCCACCACCCAAACGCTTTGCAGCACATTCTATGGTTGCTTTCTTGATTTTAACTTTTCTCAAGTCCTCTGCTGAGACAGTCTCCTTGTTGCTCTTCAGCCACTCTAGAAACACCATCGCTAGATCATCCGTAGCTCCGGTTACTCCATCTCCTTGTTGGGTCTGATCTCTTTGTTCACTTTTGCATTGAATCAACCAATCTTCATTTCCCTGTTGAGGCTGGTGGTTTTGTTGTGACAGCTGTTCTTGTTGTAACTCCTCAAGAAGATTTTCATGATCAGACTGGAATAGAGAAGAAGGGTCAAAAAGGTCATTGCCTTGAAGCGGATCCATGTACCCAAAGTTCTCCATCATGTCCGTGCAGTCAACTCCTTCCATCCCTTGATCGGGCGGCTGAAGTACCTCCATAGAGGCAGTAGAAGACAAGGCTGCCGTGGATGCATTCACAGGATCATGTTGACCTGGAGTTTCGTAATTATGGTGGTGATGAGGAGGAGGATAAGTATGATACTCATGACTCATTTTCTCTACACCGTCATCAGCATCCGACTTCAAAACGGCCCAAGAAGCCGAAGAAGAAGAAGAAGACGAGCCGGTCATGGTCTTGACAGGAGCTGGAGTTGATGAAGAAGAAGAAGAGGATGACATGCAAGGAAAGTCTGGAAGAGAAGGAAAGTCACCGTAGAACATTGAAGCATCATTCACATCTAGTAAATCGTCTTGCTCTCTAACCGGCCAGATCTCTCTATCTTCATTAGCTAAGGTCTGTTGGTCAACCATTGCATCAAATCCAGTTGTTGGGTCCGCTTCATTTCCAAACTCTTCATGCATATCTTCAGCATGGACTTGCAAACCCTTCATCTCTAGTTTTCGGGAGTATAAAGTGAAAATCTGAAATATAAAAAAACTAAAAAAATTGCAAGTTGAAGGGTCTTTTAGATCCAGTTGCAAGCGAAAAGATTCGGAGAGAGAAGAAAAAAAAAGGGAGAGGGTAAGAAGTGAAGGATAGGATTTCCTGTGTACGGATATGTGCAACGAGGAAGGCTGTATCAGGTTAAGGAAACAAAAGGAAGCTAAGGGCCCATCATCAACAGGGAAGCAGCATAAACCATCTGAACAGCAAACATATTACAGACATATTACCACAAACAGAAAGCTACCCTTCTCTGCTAATCTTTGCCTTGATTACTATTTTAATTGTATCATCTGTCAACACCATCCAACAGTAATCAAACAAGTAGGGTAAACACAAAAAAGAAAATGTCCAACTAAGAACCACGCCTATAAACCATATATATGTTTCTGCACACAGACCATACTACCGGAGATGGGATTTTGGAGATGAACACAGATGCCGGCAACTGAACCTATAAACCACATGTTCAAATGTTTTTAAAAGTACTCAAACCCCACAATCCCCATGTGTTTGTTCTAGTCTGTTCCAGGAAGTTGAAAGAGTTTTAAACCTTTTCCTGCTCTGCACAGATAGATTCAAAGAAGTTGTTTTGGGGGATTTTGCCAATACTCAATTCACCAAAAGGGAAGAAAAGGGGAGAGTGATAGATAAGAAGAAAAGTAGTTTTAGAGAGATACAGAAAGGTACAGGAGAAGAAAACAAAAAAAAAACAAAACCTCGTGCCTCTACTTTCTCAGCCTCACTCCGGATTTTGTGCCATCCAACCATACGTTCTCTCCTCAGTGGCTCACCCCAGCGGTGCCCGTGCCTTTAAGTTAAATAAGTAATCACAGACTGGACTCCATATTTCTGAATTTACCCATAACCATAAACCAGCAATTCCGTCTGTGTGTTTATATGAACAAAATTTCACCCTTGTATGATTTAATATTAATTTTTCGACATAAAAGAAATCTATCAGAAACGCTTTTTCTGCTGTTTGGTTAAAAATAAAATTTTAAAAAGTAGACTCTGTTAATTAATGATAACTTTGTAGCTTCTTGTTGCATTTGATTCGAAACAGATCATTATGACTGCCAATATACCCAAAAACACAAACTGTAGGTAGAAGACAAATTTCATGAGGAGGTGAGGACCAAAGACAACACACACTCTACCATCCATGCGTTCACATTCTCAACTCTCTCTCTACATTTTACAGTGACGCTTTGTAGAGATACAGATACAGAATGGACCGACTCCCTCACTCACTCTCCATCTATTGGTCTAACGTGGGAGATTTTGTCTGGATTCGTGGGCTAAGCGGCGCAGGTTCCAGTTTAGAGCCACGTGTCCATGCAAACCTGACGCATCCCTCTACGTCTGTATCCGTAATTTTCTCTCTAATCTACCAATAACCGCGCTCTTCCGTTTCAATTCCGAACATCATCATTTAACTTCACATGAGGCCACAAGCAAGGCATCTGACGGACGTCTTCCCCGCTGCCACGTTAATGGCTCTGTCATTCCTTATTGGAGAGTCTCTCTGTGTTTAGGGTTGTGGTTCAGTTGTTGCGTAGATTTTATCCAGAAGGGTGGCGGGCGGTTCACATGAAGATGATTATGGGCCTTCCAATATTATTTTGCCACGTGTGAAGGTAATTTTCCGTTGCAGAAAAGAGGCCATGTGAGATCAGATGCGGTTGCAGGGAGACTGTAGCTAAGCTGGCATATCTTGTATATTATTTGTATACGGTGTACACCATACGACCATTATACGCGGTAGACGAGTGGTAGATGATAGTCGTACGTTGTCGTGTAGTCATTTCTCGTACGCAATCCCATTCAATTATGTACCATAATATAATCGCCAACTATCATGACCCCTTATTCCTTTTTTAAACAATTTCGATCTCATGATGTAATCGAATCGCATTCATGGTCATAAGTTTATAACGTTGTTTATCCGATAAAGAATAATTTGTCAGTTAAGATGTTTGTTATTTACAAATGATGATCAATTTTAGATTACACAATGGATTCATTTAATTTCGTTTCTAATATATATAAATTTACTGTAAATATTTGAAACTAAATCCTAACACTTAATTCAAGGTAATTTAGTCACATTTTTCTTTATCTTATAGCTAAAAATATGGCAAGTTAATTTAAATTTTGGCCCTTAATTACCTTTTTGTCTTTATCTTATAAACTCTAAATACTGTATGTTGAACTTAACTTCTTATAAGCAAAATATTGGGTTCCCAGCACAAAACTGATTCGAAAAAACATTCAGAACTAGATCATTTCCTCTACTCAAGATTTTACGAAAGTAAAAAGTGAAACTTTGGTTACCAAAAAAAATTGTCATTAAAAGTTCCAAAATCGTCGCTAATAATCATTAGCAACAATATATATTCATCGGCCAAATTTTCGTAGTTGAAAAACTATAGGTGATGTTTTTACCTAATCGTCACTAATAGTTTTTAATATGCTTTATTTTTGTAGTGAAATACTATTAGTAACATTTTGATAAATTGTCGCCAATAAGTTCTTTTCACGCTTAGTTTTCGTAGCCAAAAATTATTAGCTACGTTTTTTGAAACATAGCTAAAAATCTAAAGTCGCAGCTAATTGCTTTTAGCTACGTTTCTAGAAACATAGCCAAAAGATTTTAACTACATTTTTTAAAATGTAACAAAATGTTTGTAACTACGTTTTATAAAATGTTGTCAAATTTTTAATATACATTTTAACTAAATGTTATACCATGTTAATTAAACTTATTTGTGACATTTTAATCTATATTACTGCATATAATATTTAGATTTTTTTTGTTAATTTATTATAAAAATATAATACAAAAATAATTAATAATTTGAAACATTGTATATAAAAAATAAAGTATCATTAAATTTGATTATGTACAAGATTTTAATTACAACTTAAAAAATAGTTACAAGATATAATACAAATCATTCAACCTTGTTTTCATCATCACTGCTTTCGTAATCCAGGCCAAGTATTTTTTTTTGAAGTACTTATCATGCTTGGCCAACTTTTTTCGAGTATATTATAATTCAATCTTAAGCATCTTGTTTTTCTTTTCAAGACGTTGAACGTATGTTCATATTGATGAGGATGAAATTACTGGCTTAGGGTCAAACCTAAGACTTTTGATATATCTAGATCGTGTACTAAGCACAGAATTGTAAATGTTTTCTACATTTACCTCATGTTCCTCAGATATTGATGTTTGCAGTTAATCTTGCATCCTATTCTAAAATTAGAAAAAAAAAACAAAACCAAAATTTAATGCAAATATTATTAGTTAGTACTACATAAATAAATAAACTTGAAATTTAAACAATTTTTTATACTTAGTTTTTTGCGCTTCATCAAACATTCACCTTTGAAGTTCCTCATAGTGAGTGAGTTTGTATAGTGTGATCTTATCACACTCTTGTCTATGTAGTTCCTTCTCATTCTGTTTTATGAAAAAAAAAATGCAATGCACAATAAATATATTTATTAATATAATTATAACTTGTAAACAAAGATCTTACATATTCATTTTGTAGGATAACAAATGGTTTGGAGCCTTAATTATGAGGACTTTTCGTTTTTTTCTCTGTTCATCTTGGCCTTCTCACATTTTTCCTAAATAAAGAAAAAAACGATAGTCATTAAATCATTTAACAAGATTAATGGAAGCAAATGTGAAAGGAAGTAAACAAACCTGAACGTTGGGAAATGCCTAATAATGACACAAATTGTTCCAGTTTTCTAGAGACATCCATTTCGAAACATGTCTCCTTACCTTCACATCAGAAGGAAAAGGATTTGTAATATTGATACAACCTATAACGATGATCGTTGGTCCTTTGTTTCAATAATGAAGTCAAACAGTTTGAAACATCAGGATTGTTGATATCGAAGATATTCAATTTCATCTGTGACCAATAAATAAAAGTGTAATTAATCTGAAAATAAGTGAAACAATATTGCATATGGTTAAATAAATTAAAATTTTACCAAAAGTTTATCTAATGCATTCTCGAGCAAGTTGTCTTACTTCAAGTCCTTAAAATGTTTTAGGCAACGCAATTCTATTCTGACAATTATCCCTAGGCAACGTAATTCTATTCTGGCAATTATCCCTAACTCACTAGACATCTTTACTTATTGAATATTATCTAGAGGATAACTTTACGAAGTATCAATATGTACTGAAAACTTGTTGATTATTGCAAAATTCATTCTTGCAACTCGTAACCTCTAGTAATATGTCTACTGTTGGACCCCGTTTCCGAAGCCCAACCTCGGCTACAGAAGCCTGAACTTAATCTTATATCACTACATGCAACTTTTTATCAATCGACCCATTTAACAATTTTCTAAAAAGATATTCAATTGCAATTATCATTAATAACAAAATGAAGCGTTTTACAAAGCTTTAAAGGCATTTCAAGCCATA
>JAOSBM010000009.1:11171377-11181431 GCA_027568955.1 Erythroxylum tenue | reverse complement strand
CTCAATTGGTAAGAGGCGTGTTGTTAGAAACAACAAAACCTTGAGGTCTTGGGTTCGAGTACCAGAAACTCCCCAAGGCCAAAGAGGACAATACTGATTAAGGTTGTGGTCCCGGGGCCCTCGGAACACCAGCAGTCCGTTGTAAGCCCGGGCCCAACATCTACCTCTTTTTCTGATGTTGATATTGGAACTTGATAACAAATGAATAATGATAAGAAAATATGCATTAAACATGTAAATATATATTTGAGCATAAATTTATTTGTAGGTGTTAAAGATTAACAAACCACAGATCCCTTTGTACTAAATGAGACAGAATGAGGTTGTTGTTGACTTGCTTCATCAGTGGATAAGGTCGATTGTTGTTGTTGGATAGGAATTGAATGATCTGATTGTTGTTGGGTAAGAACAATTTCAATAACTACCCCTTCCTTTCCTTTGTTTCTTCCAAGTGCCATTATATTGGATATCTATAACATAACTCAAACATCAACAATATGCATTAACGTAACTAAATTATCAACAATTCGCACTCAATCATATGTATTAACATAACTTGAAATCAATAATATGTATGAACATAACTCAATAATCAATAATCCACATTAACATAACTCAAACATCAACAATACACATTAACATAAATTAAATATCAACAATCTGCATGAACATTACTCATTCTTCAATAATCCACATTAATATAGCTCAAACATCAATAATATGCATTATCATAGATGTTACCAACATTATATTTCAAACAATATCAATTTGTGTCTCTAGCTACTTTTCTGCCCCTTCTCTCTAACTGCTTTTCCCGATTTACCCTCCAAATTTTCATTATTTGGTTTTGTCTTTCCTATGCCTACCTCCCTCTTCCTTGAGTCCATAAAAATTACTATTTTTGGTTCTTTTTTTCCACCCTCTCTCCTTCTGCCTAGGAACCTCTAGTGATCCGCCTCTCATCGAGGCTCTTCCCATGTGGAAGGCCATGCTAAGGTTGGGAGCTTTACCATGGATAAGGGAGAAGCTTTTGGGACAAAAGAAGACTTCCTTGTGTTATCCATTGAAAACTTACTTGAAAAATCTACCAATATGAAGAAACACTATAGTCTTGATGAGACTTCTACTCCCATGGTGAAAGACAGTGACGTGGCCCCTTCTGGAGCATGGACAAAGAAACTTTTCACTCCATAGAAAAAGATATCTCTTAAACATTTTCACAATGTCTCCAAAGATAGTATCATCAGCCCTCCAATTGAGTTGTTAAATGCTAGTGTATAGGTATGGTCCTTTGCTCTCATTAGGTTCTTTTAGAATAAGAGATTAGCATTCCCAGTGGTTAATGCTCGGGCCAAAGCACGATGTCAAACAAGGGGTTAAAGTAGGTAATTACATGAAGATGGTACTTTCTTGTTTAAATTTGCTAAGGAAAAAGGGTTTAATGATATAATTGAACAGAGGTGATGGCATATAGGGGATTAACGCTTGTTTATTTAATAGTGAAGACCTAGGATGGAAATGGATAGAGGCACAATTGACACATTCCCTATGCGGGTACAATTTTACAACTTGCCATTATAATTGTGGACCATTGAGGGCCTAAGCTACCATGCAAGTTCATTGGGTAAAACCCTAACTATGGACAATTAGACTGCAACGATATAAAGGATAGGGTACACCAAATTGTCCATTGAGATCCAAAGGAACACTATGTTACCCGAACACCTCCCAATGATGTGTCTTGGTGAGCATAGTGAAATGGTTAAGAACATAGTTCCATTATCCTTCCCTTGGAAACCGAACTCCAAAAAGAAGTGGCAGGCAACTGGTAAAAACTTTCAAATAGCCTGGTATGGTGAACTAATGGGCAATAAATTAGGAGGGAATAGAGGGTCTTTGCTCATAGGAGGATAAGGCTAAAGCAAAGGCTCTTACTATTGTTAGACTGAATTTTGTATGAAAGAGGGGTCAAGTGGTAGAAGCAAGTAAAATAGAGGTTCAACCTAGACTGGTACAATTATGTTTAGGAAAATGGTAACTCCTTTGCACACAGACTAGGAGAATGCTTTAGTCTCTATACACACCAAAGGCTAAGAGAATGCATCAGAAGATGAGATTAAGGTTATACTCCAGGAGCAGAACACACAAGTGGCTAAAGAAACTGTTGTGAGCCAAGTTGAAATTGAGACTTCTAATTTTTTAACTAAGATAACTAAGAGACAAATTGCTAGGAGAAAAGGAAGACTAAATATAAAGGGGCTATGTCCCCCAAATGTTTGTTTTAATACGGAATACTAGGGGCTAAATGACCCCTTAAAAAGGTCATTGTTAAGCGATTTGATTATAGAGAAGCAATCTCTTTTGGTAGGTTTGCTAATAACTAAAATCAGAGACCTTCTTTTACAGAAAAATCAAAAAGTTTTAGGTCCTCAATGGCAAGTTATATCCAACCCTAATTCCTATAATGGGAGAATAATAGTTTTGTACAATACAGATAAGATGGGAGTTCATTTTATTAAAGAAAAAGAACAACATTTACATTTTATTTGCCAATATGGAGGCATTTGAACAAACTTCATAATGTCACAGCTGTTCTATAGTTGGTTGCAGGGGATTTCAAATGCATGTTAAGTTCCAAGGAGGCAAAAGGAAAGAAGGAAGATAATTATGGGTGATACTAGTGAGCTCAAAAGTTTTCTCAGTGGAGTGGATCTATTGGACTTTTGTTCAATAGGGAGAGTGTTCACTTGGTCTAATAATCAACAGGGAGTTATGCTCACTCGTAAAAAGCTTGATAGGTGTATTGTAAATCTTCAACGGATCAAATGCTTCCTTTAAGCCTATGTTCATTTTAGGGATAACTTAACTTCTGATCATTCATATATGCGTATGCACAGCTTTACTGAGGCAAGAAGATTTAGTTCCCCATTTCGCTTTTTTAATGGAATAACCTAGATGGACGACTTCTTCGATCTATCCACAATAGTTGGAAACACTAGGTACATGGATAATTGTTATAACTCTCCCTATGACACAGGTCTTCAAATTATTGAATTGAATACACTCAAGGAGTACCAAAAGGTGTTGCAGCTACATAATTCCATTCTTAAGCAAAAAGCTAGGTTGAATTGGCTAAGGGATGGCGACTCTTAACACTAAATATTTTCACACCACATTCTTAGCTAGATGAAATTTCAATAGAATAATGTGTTTGTAGGACAATTCTAGAACTGTGTATACTAAACAAGGTTAGTTACTTGTAATGGATAGGACTTTCTTCTCCTAATTAATGGGTAAGGGTCAGATGGAAATGCCTACAGAGAGTATGAGAGGAGTGCTAACAAGAATTATTGAACAAGACCTTAAAGACGCTCTCATCTCTCCTTTCATAGACCTTCGAAAGCTCCATGTTCGGATAGGTTCTCATAATGGTTTTTCTAGTCCATATAGGAAATTACAGGACAACTATTTACAGAGGCAGCAATGGAATTTTTTGCTTCTACTAAAATGCTTCAAGAGGCTAACACTACTTTCATTTGCTTAGTTTTGAAGAAGAAACATCCTCAAACAATGGTAGATTTTAGACCCAGCTTTGTTGTAATATCTTCTACAAAATGATTGCAAAACTTCTGACTGATAGATTGAAGGTAGTGCTTAGCCAAAAGATTGGCATTACTCAAGGTGCTTTCATCCTAGGAAGAAATATAGGAGACAACATTTTACTCCTTCAAGAATTGTTGAAGGACTATGCTTCGAGAAGAGACTAAAGAGTTGTATCATGAAAATTGATTTCTACAAAGCCTACGATACATTAGATTGGGAAATTTTATGCACATGTCTGGAAGCATTGGATATTCTCGCTACCTTTGTATGTTGGATTATGGAACATGTTTAGTCTTCTTCAATGAGTATCCTTTAAACGTTATCCCTTCTAAACCGTTAAAAAATGCATGGGGCATTCAACAAGGGGACCCTTTTCTCCATATCTCTCCATCATTGTAATGGAAGGTTTGTCTAGACTCCTAAACTTACTCACTGCTGCCAATGGGAATTTTAAATATCATCATAAATTTTCTGTACTTAAATTATTCCACCTTATATTTGCAAATGATCTTATGTTATTTAGTGATGTCGATAGCCCTTTAATTAACATCTCAATGAATGCATTGAAACTATTCTTGAAAGAGCTAGAACTGAATATCAATTTGGGGAAAAGCAGTTTATACACTTTAGAAATTGTAAACAACTCTATGGAGTTAAGTAGAGCAATAAGACTAGGCCTCCATCCTCCATCTCTAATCTATCTCGAGGTGCCTATAACTAGTCCAAGGATGAAGATGTTTGATTATACTCCTCTACTACAAAAAATTAGATCCAAAGTGAATTCTTAGTAGAATAGGCATCTATCATCTATTGGTAGAATCATATTGATTATCTCAGTCTTGAGTAGTCTGCATATTCACTGGATAACACATCTAGTTGTACCTCAAAAGCTTATTAAAGAAGTTGCTAGATTTTTGAAGGTCTTTCTTTGGTCGGGTAAGGCAGAAATAGGTACTCTTGCTAAAGTTAAATGGAGTGACATCACAATCCCAAAGCAACAAAGGGGCTGAGCATAATTGAACAAGAATAATGAAAATTGTTTTGAAATTAATATACCGACTTAATGTATTAAACAATAATTAGTACCACAATTATCAATACGAATGTTTAGACAAGTAAAACAGAAAGAATAACATCAACTCAACCAGTTATAACAAAAAATATTAAACAAATGAACATTTCATACATTTATGCAAATATTAATTACTCTACATCATATGACATAAAGAAGAGAAGTTGTACCATCCCAGATCACCCGCTCACAGATATTGTCTGCTTTAGGCCTTGGCCCAGCCAAGCCCTTACGGTTTTGCTTTTCCCGAGGACTTCCCAGGAGGTCACCCATTTTAGTACTACTCTCGCCCAAGCACATTTTGGGTCAAGCCCCAAAGCGGACAATATCTGTAAGTGGGTGATCTGGTCTGTTACAGAAGTATATTGTATATAAGTCAACAAATTATAAAAACACATTATGTAATCATCCAAAATTGTTAGCATCAACCACACTTGCAGATAATAAGATTATTCCTTTAGGACATTAATATTTTAACTTATGTATTCAACAAATCCTTATACTAATTATCTTTGTGAGCCTTTTATTTGATTGTAATTAACACTTCAACCTCCAATCTGGCAATACTTATGTACCTTTCCTACCTGAAATCAAAACCCAAACTTTTCCTTACCCTAAAATGGCAAACAAAATTTAAACATCACAGTTAAGGACTTCCAAGTTCAAACACATTAGACAACTACTCTTTAGATATATATACACACACACAAACGTGCACATAATTACACACACACACACACACACACTTACACACACACACACTTAATTACCTCTCCCAATTTATCCTCTTAATTTCCACTAAATCATTCTTATGGAATGGGAAATTGATTACCTTAATCCAACCCTAATTTTGTAAGCAAAAAGGACCAAATTCAAACCATTCAAACAAAAACAAAAAATCTCTAACAAAATTTTCATCGTACTTATTATAAGTAGTGCTCAAACAAGCTTCCTAATCCATCTAAGCTTTAGTCAACCAATTCTAAATGCATTCTTTCTTCATCCCCGTCTTTATTATTATTATCAAAACACATATTCATTATCAACCAAACCACAACATACAAGGTTGAGAACATAAAACCTAACAGAATAAAAAACCCAAATAAAAAAAGCAAAACATAAAAATTGAAGTGCAAAAGAGGGACGACTTACCTCGATAGACGAAAAATGTCACAAATCAAAGATGATGACGAAGGCCAAAAAGCTCAAAGAAAATGACAATAGAAGCTGGAAGAAGACGGAAGCAGAAGGAAAAAGATGATGAAAAAAATAATTCAGGGGCTTCGTTTTTGTGTTTTAAATAACACGAAAAATGGCGTCGTTTGTTGTGGAACAAACGACCTCATTTTTTATGTTATATTTAATAATGTTCCAACATTTGACGAAATGTTGACAATTAGTGATTATTTCCTATAAATGTTGCCAATGTAGAGAGGGTGGTATTTTGCGATGATCTCATGGAATCTTTGTCAATTCTTTTCACACACAAACACAACAAATTTTTTGTACTACTAAATAGAGCTTTATGACACAACATAAAAATGCCAAATCATATATTTTAAATGAGATAAATAAAATCATATATTTATGTAATATAAATTATTGTGTGTTTTTACTTTTATAAATTTTTTAAATGATATTGTTGTTAGCTAAATTTATTTTTAGACTTACAATCGTTATCAATAATGTTAAATTTGATTTTTAAGAATATGATATTAATATTTAATATCATATTTTCCATTTTTACTATATTACAATTGTCTTTTAATTATATTGCAACATATATAATTATATACAGTAATTAATATAATGTTATATAAATGTATAGATAATAACTGTAATTATTATAATGGTTTGTGAATGTATAGATAATAGATAAAATTTCTCATTCCTTATGTAGTATACTAGTCTATTTAATAATAATTCTATATTTATTCTATATAAATTCTATACTATTATATAAAAATATATATTATATATAATTTATCTAATATATATAGTATAATATATAGGAATAGGGTTTAGCAATGAATTATAAAAATCGTCGCAAAAATTTCACAATTTTGTTGTTAAAGGTTAAGCAAAAATCACGTCGTTTTATGAATTGAAAACCTAATTACCCAAACAGAAGACATAAATTGAAAACCTCTCCCATCGAAAGAGTCTCCAGATGCTTCCTAATTAGGGTTGAACCATCGAAGGTGATCTTCTTCTCTGAGCTAGTCAAGCTCCTAGGTATGGGTTCCTTTGTCTTGCTTCTCACCTTTTCTTCTTCATTTTTACCTTTGGTCATTGTTCTACAATAGGTAGTCATTATCTTTCTCTTGGAGGAGTCGCATATCACTCCCATCCCAGGTGAAAGCTAACCTCGAGGTTTTCTTGTAAGTGTTTAGCTTTATCAACTTACTGGAATGGTCCTCCATTCCATGAAAGATATCTTAATATTTGAGGATGTAAATTTAATGTCTCCTTAAAAATGGATTGGTGTTTGATATGATGATTGCCTGTAAATTGGAGAAACTTGTAGCTTATTTTTAAAGGAATTTTTTTATAACTTCAATGAGAGCTTGCTTGGGGAACTCTACATATGAGCTTCTCAATTAACGGATCATCACCTTCAATCATTGTTTTACAATGAGAACCTTAAGCTAAATTTATTACTATTATCCTATAATTTGAATTTTATTACACATTTTTTGAGGTTATTGAAGTAATCACATCATTAATTTCAATTGAAGAAGCTAACCTTAATTTAAACTTGAATTTTAAAAGCAAAAAGGTCATGGTAGGGGGAGCTAACAATATGATATATAATTTTTGATTATTTTTAGTAACAATTTCATAAATATGATATTCATAAATATAGAGAAATATGATAGTTAATAGGTTATAAACTCAACTTTAACCAGTTATATTGACTTATTGACAGTAAGTGGCAAACACAGATTGTGCTTGTGTAGGGGATTTTTGGATAGTTAAAAATTAAGTTCCGATGATCTTTGCTTCTTTTGTGAATATTTTGTTAATTGCACACAGCTTCATGTAGTTTTCTATTTCCTTATTAAACTGTATACTCTTCTTCTCTATTTATTATAAAAGATTACTTGTTTTGGTTTCTATTGACTTTTCATAATAAAACTATTAACATAAATTCATCTTAGAATGTTGACGTGACGACTTGTTTTTTATGGTTGATATGAGCTCTAATGGGAGGAATTTGACAAAATTCTCTCTAATGAAGAACAAATTGATGCATAAAAAATCTCCTTATCAAAGACTAATCACCCCTTCCCCTTGCCTTTAATGCTCGATCTTCTTTCTAAGGTTTTTAGTATCATCCAAATTAGCTCTCTTTCTTTATTATATGTATCTCATTTTCTATTAGGACGCTATTAGATGAACGTCTAAATGTATAGACTATGTGTTTGTAAAGCTTCCTCGAATCTTTAAGAGAATATAGATGAAAATGGAGGCAGTGGCAATGTCCCGATGGTCTATACAGGATTAGGGAAATAAGTTATTTTGGAAAATTCGTTGATTGCAAAAACTATGCTTTTTCATTGTGATGATGATGAAGTCATTCAATCGGGTATGATTATGTTCGAACTTTGGTTCCTTATATAGCTTGATTAGCTTTGATTTTTCTATATTGTTTGTTCCTTAGTTGAAATGTATGTTACATGTGGTTCATCTTATTCAGTGATCTATTCTACATCTGGGAAATCATTCACTGCATCTTCTGCTAGGTATAGTTAAAGTTAAGAAGTTATTGGAAGAGCATGTCAATAAACTAACTCTTGGGAGAAGATATTTCACTGTTTTAATTGAGGTCTTCGAATGTGCAAGGTGCTTGCTTAGGAATCCAGACATAGGGAACTCTTTTACCTTATTTACCGAGTCTCATGTCACTTGGAATATAGAAAAGTAGTTATTTCTTTCTTTTCGAAAGAACAGGCATGAAACTTTATTTATTGCTTTTTTGTAAGAGTTGTTAAACTTCTATTAATTACTTACCATATATCAATATTTGTTACTTTTTCTATAAGAATCATATATCATTATATTACAAATTATTTGAAAATTTTATGACACCATATAAAATTGTCAAATCATATAATTTAAAAAAGAAAAATAAAAAGTATAAATCAAGGTCATATTATTTAATTTTGATTTTATAGTTTCATAAATTATTGAAATCATTTGACATTTTGTTAACTAAATTTATTTTTAAACTTATGGTCATTTTCAATAATATTAAATTTGATTTTATGCAATATGATGTTCAGTCATGATTGAACCCAAGTTTGTTATATTATTCCTTGACATTTTCATGATTTTTGTTATACTTTTCGGCTTCTTTTATTAGATATTATGCTTAATTTGACCAAAGAGTATGTGTTTCGAATTAATGTGATTTGAGGGTCAAATTGTCATAATTAATTAACCATTGCACTCCCTTAAATTGTAGGACAATTGATATTACAATTATTACTTTTCATTGCAGGTCTGAAGGGGAGTAGAGCCAACTCGAGAAGAGTATAACCAGGTGGAACAAAGAGATAGAAGCCATGACTTGATGCCGCGGTTAATCACTCTACGGCGCACCATGAAGGAAACGCTCGTCGCGACGTGAATCAATTATCTCGTCGCGACGAGTGATCAAAAGGTTCACGTCGCGATGTGTAAGAAGGTGCACGTCGCGGCGCATCAGAAGACAGCACGTCGCGATGTCAATTAATTAACACGTCGAGGCGAGCAAGCCAAGAATCGCACGTTGCGACGTCAATTAATTAACACGTCGTGACGAACAGTCAGGCACCCGGACTAAAAGTGGAAAATTCTCATACTGTGCGTACCCAACCCAGCAACCCGACTTGAAAAGAAACCTATTTTCGGTGCCGACATATATATTAAGTGGATCATATCATCTGGAGGGGGGATCGAGAGACAAAATTTGGCAGAGAGAGGAGAGAACAGAGAAAAGAGAGAAAAGACCAAAGGAGAGCTCACGATCTCACACCTCAGGGTTCCCTTCGGGGTTCCCTGGGGATATTTTCTGTATAGTTTTTATCTTCATTTTCACAGTCGATCTCCACCATGGTAGCGTGGATTCGCCACGGGTTGTGAAGTATCCGGTTGCAATGTGTGGTTAGGCATCCCTTTTCTCTTGAAGATGCAGTGATGGCTGGAGTTTACCGAGCTTCAAAGGGGAGTAGCTTAATCTGTGGTTTAGCTATGATTTATGAAGGCCTAGGTCTAGGATTTGTAACTTGTAGTGAAGCTACTTGATTATAGCTTAATTAAATGTTGAACATTTAATGTGTTGTTTGGATTAGTAGTTTACATTGTCTCGTTTAACTACATTGTTATGAAGGCCTA
>JAOSBM010000009.1:11153314-11165853 GCA_027568955.1 Erythroxylum tenue | reverse complement strand
ATTTTACATTAGCAAGTATAAATTTGGTCGCTAATAATTCTACCTTTAGTGACCAATTTTAAATGGTTGTTAATAATACATTTTTAACGACCAACATAATAACTCGTCACTAAGCACTTTTAGTAACAAACCTATAGTGACCACTTGTGACCAACTCGATTTTGGTCGCTATAACTTTTAACGACCATTTTCTTATTTTTAGCAACCATTAATAATAGTTGCTTAAACTAAATTTTCTTGTAGTGCGACATAAGAGAGCTTGGAGGCGCGGTGAAGAAATAACTTGGTGGGTTTCAGCTGGAACATTGAATGGGGGCTGAAGCATTTTCTTAGGAAAAATTTATGGAGGGCTAGACGTCCTGACGCCGATTCAGAGGTGATATCAACACCGATGACCTGGGTTAAGTGTTTTTCTTTGTTTTAGTTGTTTCTTTCTCTCAGTAGGAATGAATTATATTATCTATTGGGTATTGTGAAAAGATGATTTTAATACATTAATTGAATCGTTTATTTGCAAACTCATTGCTAAAATTTCGATGTAATTCGTAGTTGTTATGTTGAAATTCATGTGTAGCAACTAATGATTCGTAAACGTTAGGAATAACATAGCCTAGGTTAAATGACGCATCGTATATGGTTATTATCTTGATTAATCGGTTTTCCTAATTTGTAATGCTACTGCCTAATTAAATCTAGAGATCATATCCTAGATTATTCGGTAGTTAGATTTAATTAATGATTGTATCTTGATTAAACAAAACTTAAGAGAAAACTCAGGTTAATTATTAACCCACGACTAATAGTTGCTAGGAGAAGTTTGAGAACAACAAATCAAAAAAAAATGCTTAATTAGGGTGAAGACTGAGGTTGAACCAAAGAACACGGTCCCTACTGAATTCCCCACTCTTATCATTTTTTGAATGTTTTCTTTAATTTGTTTTCGTTAGGTTAGTTTTATTTTATTTTTATATTTCAAAATCCAACCCTCCTCCCTCTTAAACACCGATTAATTTCATTTCAACAACTTTACATACACTCTTTGCAGGATCGACCTAGACTCACTACTACGATAGTAATAATGTAGTGATTTTATTTTGACTAGAGTTACGACGTGTTGTTACAACTAAAATTTGTTGGTATTGGAAAAATAAAGGAACTTTATGGAAGAAGTTTAAATTGATACGTAATCAATCATATGCGAAGGTATAGAACATGCAATCGAGAAAACTCAGTATATGATTGAAATAGAACCAATCATCAGTTTCGTTGCAAGGTAATATATAGTCATTTTTATTAATGATCTGGATAATAAACATCGAGTTTTTGATGTTCATATGAGCTGGTAGACCAATGCAGAAAAAAAATGACAATACATATATATGACAGCAAGTAGAGCAACTAGAAATGGGGAGAACGAGCGGAAGCATGTATTGAAGCAAGGAATTGACGGACTGGTCATAATTAATTAAACACACAAGAGTAGTTTTCAATGATCAATTCTTGGTGTTCATGCTGCGCTTGGCGGCTTCTGCATTTTCCTTGATAAATTCTTTGGATTCCTCAGCTTTCCCTGTTACGGAGTCTTTGATTCTCTCTGTGGTATCTTTAACTGTTCCCCATGCATCCTGCACCGTTTGCTTCGCCTTCTCCGATAGGTCCTGTGCTGCCCTCGACACATTTCCTGCAGCGTCTTTTGTTTTCTGGGTTGCCTGCGGATTATATGTGCTTTTAAATTGACGTCTACAATGGTAATTATTTATTTTAAAGGGTTGTTGCGACCACCAAAATATGGTAACTGAGCATGTTATATAGCTGCAAATGTAGCCACATCAATTATAACCATGGCAGTAGTCCAAAACCCACCGCAATTAGAACGTTTATAATGAGTGTGATTATTCAAATATAATATAGAGCTTCAGAAGATTCTTCATGAAAGAATGAAAGCTATCAATTACATCATCGGCAGCGGAAGTAGCCTTGTTTTTCAGTTCTTCGCCAACTTTCTTGGCCTCATTAGCCGCCTGTTTTGGTGGTTCAAATGCCATTGAGGCCAGATCCTTTCGTAAGCACGCCTGCCAAATGATACAAACGTACTAATTATCATGTACATATCCTTGTTTTTCATTGTATAAAATTATGAGCTGACGAGAGATAATTGCACTACACCTGAAATTGCCTTGTGATAATGGGGACAAAAACCCTGGAGCTCCAAGGCTTCTTAATAAGTAGAGCACCGACTCTGCCATAGGTGGGAAGGGAAGTAGTAAAAGATAAGCTTGCCATTAAGAAGAGTGTAGAGTATATGACTGGCTGGTTTCAGTTATAGCTTAATTTTTGTGAGGAAGAACTTTACAAATTCTGATTTTATATTCAGGGAATTGGGTGCCATGTGGATTAATTTCAGATGCCAGGGCATGAACTAGGCGATGTCAACTCCAATGCGTGGTTATAAATTCTGGTCAGTGGTCAGCCCTTTCAATACTGGGTCCTAACTTAGGACCCAGTATTGTAGGTAGGTTTGTTGGGAAACAATAACAGTCTACACGTCATCCCACTTGTCCACAGTTATTGCATGTTTCTACTCTCTCTCTTTAACAATGTCATTAATAGAGAATTAACGAAATGCGGTAACAAGTCAAGTTTGACCTGCAGAAATCGTATTACTATTTAGTAACAAGCAAGCAACAGACCACTGCGTGCCAAAAGTCATTAACGACTGAAATCCAATATTACAATAAAAGTTATTTATTGAGACGAGTTGTTTCTTTAAGTGGAAAAATTAAGCACAATAACAACATTTATTTTGTATTTTAGAACTGTATATATGATAGTGGGAAAAATTAATAATTGTTTAATTTTGTATTTAGAGAACATCTTCCCTTAAATTTCTAAATAACGAATTTCGCGTACGATGGCAAATTTTGGTGCTTTTATGAAGTGTTCCATGGAAATTAATTTCCAAAGAGCAATCCAGTTGTTATTTTTGGTAAACTTACGGTCCTGATCAGGTTTCAACCTTTTTGCTTCTTGAAACACTGTACATGGGCCTTTAATTCCTTATGCGTTGAAACACCATAAATGTAACATCCCATCAGTGCTGTTAACTATTCCATCAGGAATTAGAGGTTATGAGGTGTATAGTGATGCATCGCATCAGGGCTTGGGGTGTGTTCTGATGCAGCATGGCAGAGTGATTGCTTATGGCTCGAGACAGCTAAGGTCTCACGAGGTAAACTATCCAGTGTATGATTTGGAGTTAGCTGCAGTTGTCTTTGCTCTGAAAATTTGGAGACATTATTTATATGGTGAGACCTTCCAGATCTTTACTGATCATAAGACTCTCTCAGTCCTCTTCAGTCATCCCTCAGCCTCAGCAGGGTCTATACTGTCATAAAAATCTACAGCTCCCTGCTTGTGCAGCCTATCATACCTCCTCTCCCGTTTCACGGGAACTCTAGGAGGCAACTCCTCAGATCCAGGCACCGAGGACTCCCTACTGGCTCCGACTGATCCTTGGTCAGCTGGTTGATCAACTTGATCACCTAGAGCGGATGACCTATACCAACAAGAATTCCGATCAATTGTGGTACTTCTGAATGTGCAATTGTGAAATATTTGCTTGAGTGCAATCACGTGGTGCTTCTGAATATGAAATTGTGGAATAATTGTGTTTTGCTTGAGTGTTGCATGAATTGGGTGAACCATCGATGATGGTTCCTCACTGAGTTCGCAAACTCACCAAAAATTGCAACTTATTTTTCAGACTTGAGAGTAGACTCCTAACTCTAGAGAGACTTTTCCTGCCGTGTAGATCGTGTTGGCAAGAGAAGTCATGGCTCACAGGTCGGTCAGCTGGGACTTTTGGGATGACCTAGTTAGGACTGTTGTGTTGTCCTTGTTTTAGTAGCATATTGTACTAGATTTTTGGAATACTGATGTTCAGACAGTTGTAAAAACTTCTGCTTTTGATGAAATAGAATGGAAAAAGTTTTGGTTTTAAACAGTTGTGATTTTTATTGATGTTTTATTATTATGATGCCATGCGGAGTATAGTGGTATTTGCTCGTAGATTTTTTATCGTACGATATATACCGAAATAACCTGCGGGCGTTCCAGTGTGTACCCTACGATAAGGCGGCGCTACAATAAACAGAGCTGAAGCTTTTTGAAGTTCGATCGGTAGATCCTTTCATTGTCTCTTGCCTCATATGCTTTCTTCACCTAATTCATTAAGATTTTGCTACTTCTTGCGTCAATTCTTCGTCTCAATTGCTCCAATGATCAGTTGCCCATTGATTTTCCTCTCTACCTGCTAATTCCCATAATCATCAACCACTTCATGTCTTCTTGCTTATTCTCACGAAACCCCAACGGTGAGATGTTTTGCATGTTACTATCCATCCAACCAATTTAATCCATTAACCCACCCTAAGCATCTTTATAGTTGCATGAAAACAAAGCTTCCCCAATTTTCAAATTAAACCACCAACACAAATATTCAACAATAGCCCAACTTAGCCATGTACGGAGTACTGCCATTACCCATTATTGTTTTCAGGAAATTTTTGCATGTTCTTTGTGTCGGTACTAAAATTCTTAAACCACAAATTTTTAAATAGTTTCCAAAACATACTATTAATCATCAAATTCACCATTAGTTCTAAAAGAAAGGATTGTTTTTCAAATATAAAAATATTCTATACTACATAACTATCCAAATTGTCACATTAAGAGATATATACAATTAAATAACTTTACTCAATTAATCTGTTGGCTTCACTTAATCTTTACTCTGTCAATTTAGCAATCACTTGATCTCCTAAAAAATTAATGACAAGCGGTAAGTTGTCTATTCAGTAAGGATAACCCATTGTACCCTTAAAATCAAATAACTCAATAATTATAAAACTTAGTCAAGTAATTAAAACATTCATATAATACAAAGGCACACCTCATTACTCATTCTAATATGAACAATTAACATACATCTCAAAATTTTACCAAATAATGATAACATAAATATTAATACATAAATCTCATAATTAATTGAATTTCTAGGGCTTGCTTAACCTAGTAGGCTTACATCCAATAGTCTGCCGACTCTTCTCTACTCATCAATAATCTCTCACCAAGTGAAATCATAATTAAATGTATAAATATCGACACAAGATACCTCAATTTCTCAATCTCTCTTGGTGTCCTGGTATTACTCTAACACCTAGCTATTGACACTGGATATCCCTAAGACTCATGATATACCGATACGACTCCAGTACCTAGCCAACAGCAGAGGACATCTTCAAGACTCAGGATGCCCCAGTATCTGCTCCACTGACAAATACCTAGCCACGCTCACTCATCTCTAGACAACATATTAATTGATGACCATTGAATGTAGCCTATCCTAGGCAAGCTACTGATTCTTGATTCTCACCAATTATTCACAACATATTATCAACTCGTCTCTATTTAATAACCAATATTCTCTAAATTAACAATCAATAACCTCAATATACATAACAAAATATAATCACAAAAAACCTTGTAATTCATGTATGAAACTATTCATCATTAATTTAATTAATGACTAATTCAAAATATAATTTATTAATAACAAAACGATACTCTATTTTAAGAGTAAAGTCTAAAGTTATCCTTACCTCGATTTTAGGCTCAACTAATTGATAATCCAAATTACTCTTAAATTGGACTTTCAGTCTTAGAATTTACAAAATTCTATTAGACTAATTTATGAAAAATTTCCTATCCAATTACACTTAATAATCCAACATTATTCTCTTTTTCTAATTTATTTCCTATCCAATTACACTTAATAATCCAACATTATTCTCTTTTCTAATTTATTCTTAATTATAAAAAATAATATCCTTACTAACCTAACTACCATAATTACCAAAATACTATTAACTAATAAAAAAAATCCTATTTTACTCTTATCCATTTCAATTAATACCAAAATGCCCTTTTTGGAAGTAAATTCTAGATTTACCTACACTGTTTGCATTTCCTATTTTGCCCCTACATGTAACGTAAATTTTAAAAAATATGACATCGATCTTCTTCACCCTCTCCTCTTCTCCTATCTCCTCTTCTTTTATCGTTTTCTCCATTTTAATCCCTTTCCATGATTTCAATTAATGTCCCAAAAACCCACAACATGCAATCCAACTATAAACTAGTGTAGGATGATCAAAATCACAAAAAATGACATATATAGTTGGTGGAATTTTTACCTAAGTGTAAGGGGTTTTAGGGTTGTTAGCCTCCACATCTTTCTCCCAATTTTCTGCAATAAAAACACAATGAGGGAACCTATGACGGAAGTGTTACATGCTGGAAAAAAATGGCACATTAAGACACATACTAGTTGTAAAAGTTGAGAGAAAATATGAAGAAGATGAAGATTTTTTATGGTGTTTAATGCATTTCCAGATGTTATCTTTTTATACAGCTTAATAGTTATGGGATGGGCGGCTCGGCTGTTGGGTTTGTTTTATTTTATGAATGGGCTTTACAGTTCTTCCCTTCTTAAAAGAATTTCATCCTCGAAATTAAATTACCCTGATGATCCAAACAAATGAGGATACTAACGTTGAACTTCATCCTCTACCTCCCAAGTAGCTTCTTTTGGAGAACAATGATGACTCCATAAAATTCGCACCATCGGAATCTCCTGTCTCCTTAATTTTCTAATCTGTATATCCAATATCTATACTGGCTCCTCCTTATAATTCATGTCATTTGTAACTTTGATCTTAGGCTTTGATATAACATGACTAGGATCTGATTAGTACCGTCTCACCATCGACATATGGAACACATCTTGAATCTGTGATAACTCTGGTGGTAATGCTAATTTGTAAGTTAATGGCCCCATATGTTGTACAACTTCATATGGCCCGATATATTTCAGACCCAACTTTCCTTTCCGAATTCCCCTCTAAGGTGATACTCAAAGAAATATCATATCTCTAACATTGTATTCCATCTTTCGACGATGTTGATCAACATATTTATTTTACTAATCTTAAGCTGTCTTCAAGCATTGCCTTATAACCACTATTTTCTCCATCGTCTCTTGAACTAACTCCGATCTCTCTAATAATCTGACCCACTCTATATCCCAACATATCGGATCTCTAAATCACCTTTCGTATAATGCCTCAAATGGTGCCATATCGATGCTAGAGTGGTAACTGTTATTATAGGCAAACTCCATCAAAGGTAGATACCTATCTCAATTACCCTCAAAGTTTAGCATAAGCTCTCATAATATCCTCCAATGTCTGAATTGTATGCTCCTACTGTGAATCCAACTGAGGGTGAAATACAGTACTCCAATTCAACCTAATCCTCAAAGTTGTTTGTAAACTCTTCCATAATTGAGAAGTAAACCATGGATCTCGATCTAATACAATAGACAATAGAACGTTGTATAACCTCATAATTTCATTAACATACAACTTGTCAAGCTTATAAAAGGAATCTGTTTGTTGTACAGGTAAGAAATGAGCTGATTTAGCCAACCTATCCATAATCACCCAAATTAAATTATGTCTATGTCTGGTCCTCAATAACGCTACCACGAAATCCATTGAATTTTTCTCCCACTTCCACGACGGAATGACTAAGATTCTTAATTTCCCTACTAGTGCCTAATACTCTACCTTGACCTGCTGACAAATCAAACACCTCGACCCAAACTCTGCTACATCTTTCTTCATTTTTAGCCACCAATAATAAGGTCTCAGATTTTGATACATTTTTGTAGTACTAAGATGCATAACATATGGTGCAATATGAGCTTCCTTCAAAATCTCCTCTCGTAATCCATCTACATCCGACACATAAAATCGCCTTCCAATCACTAATGCTTTTTCTTCTCTTACTGAAAAGTTACTCCCCCTACTCTGTTGCACTCTCTCTCATCCGCATCAAATAAGAATCTCGAGCTTGAGCGTCTTTGATTACTATCACCCAAATCTGGTTGGACCTGTAATGTCACCAATAAACCACTCACATAATTAATCTCCAATTTAATGTCCAGTGCCCTCAACTCCACCAATGGTGTCATACTGTGTCCACTCAAATTAGCCATTATGCTTGAGCTTTTCCTACTCAAAGCATCCGCCATTACATTAACCTTCATTGGATGGTAATCAATAGTACAATCATTATCCTTTAACAACTCGATCTATCTTCTCTGCCTTTAGCTTAGCTCCCTGTAAGTTAAAATATACTTGAGGCTTTTATGATCTGGAAGGATTTATAATGTCTCTCTATAAAAATAATGCCTCCAAATCTTAAGAGCATGCTTAATTGCTGCTAACTCCAAATCATGGATGTGATAATTTAACTCATGCAATCTCAACTGAAAAAAGGCATAAGCTATCACCTTTCTATGTTGCATCAATACAATCCCCAAACCTATCCTCGAAGCATCAATATATACCTCAAAACCTCTACCACCTGATGGTAAAACCGAAATTGAGCTGGAATTTAATCTCCGATTAAGCTCTTTAAAACTCTCCTGACACTGATTGATCCACTTAAACTGAACTCCTTTCTTCAACAGTTTGGTTAAAGGGCTAATATTATTGAAAATCCTTCTACAGATCTTTGATAGCACCCAGCAAGTCGTAGAAAACTCCTTATCTTTGATATATTTCTAGGCAGTTTCCACTTCATAATTGCCTTAACTAAATATTCTGATTTAAAGGGATTCAAAACTTTAGTTGTAACGTCATGAGATTTTGCTAAACTAAGATTCATATTTTAATTCAAACATTTCTTATTTTATGCTAATATATTTCCTAAATATTTAATATTGATTGATTTGATAAATTAATTTGGTGTTGATTATTCTATTACTATCTATGAATTCAGTGATTTGTGATTGTCATGAAGGATTAGTATAAGTAGTAAATAAGTTATTTATGAATTTGCATGTTTAACTTATGGGAAACAAGAAAACTAAATTAAATAGTTATACCTATCTCAATTATTTAGTTTGGGGTCTAGTATTTTTAACTAAGTTTGCTGCTATCATTTAATTGATATAGAATGCTATCACACCCAATCAATTGATGGTAAGTTTAGGTTGATTTCTAAGTTTGAACCAATCAATTTAAGAAAATTTAAGACTTATTGTGGCTATCCTAATATGTTTGTAACTAACTGCTTGAATTTTGAAAAATATTCTTTTTAAACCAATGATCAAACTTACAATTGGACGAGATATTTCCCTTGAATTGAAGTTAAGTATCTTTGAAATTATCATTTTTATACTTAGTTAATTTATTTTGATTCCTTGTTAAATTTATTTTATTAGTTAATTAATCATAAACCCCACCCTTGTTTTGCCAATTGAAATTAAGAAAGTAGTTTTTAGTTCTCTTAGGATTCGACTTAGTTTCACGACTACTACAAGAAGTTAGTGAATCAAAATTAATTTTGAGAGCTTCGACAATCCAACCAAAGTTATAAAGTGTTATTAAAGATGAATTGGTCCATTAACTCATTATTCATTTTCTCTGAAGTGTCAATAGGAAGTCTATCCGTATTCATTATCGTGATCGACACATTTTCTATATTGGACACCTTTTCCACTGCAAAGTATTATTCCATATCCTATAATAAAAAATTTGAGCTCTTTAGCACTCCACTTGCCATAAAAAAACTTGGGGCTCATATACCTTCACTAAAGTGCTCTCTCATTTGACTCCCAATTTGTGCTTAGACATAGCATGTTTGAGCAACAATAAGTCGTAGCTCATCTCTTCATGAGCCTTTAACTGCTACTTAATAACTCTCCTAATCCCTTAAAGTTCAACCACAAATCATTCTAAGAAAGGAACCACCTACTCATTGAGGCTATAGGAACAATGTTTGCCTCTAATTGAGCCACTGTATCTAGCAAATTGCTTCCATTGGCCATTGTAGATCAATAACGAAAGAACTCGTCACTAAATTGTGATACTAGTTGTCCTCTTTGGAGCTTTGGTACCATTGAAATTTTTTGGATGTAGCGAAATTGAAGTAATTTGTTAACGTTCTTATTTAGTAGTCAAGTTTAAATCGCAAAGCTCAATTCAACCTCCCTTCATAATTATTGAACAATGATTTTTTTAATGCCTTACACCATTCATGTTTAAGCATTTTACTCACACCCTCATTCACACAAGTGTCTTGGATAGACAATCAAATGGATAAATAAGAGAAATATAGTAAATCCAACCTTATATTAATCAAATCACAAAAATACAATGTAAAGGAACTCGAGTTTCTTCCAACTTGAAGAACTCTACAAAAATACCAATAAAAAGAATTCCCTACTCAAAGCCCTCACAAAGAAATTTCTCTAAATACTATCAACTCTCTTACAGATGATTGAATGTACCAAGTTCTACCTCTTCCTTACTAATGAGCTATAAAGTATGACTATATAAGCCTACAAGAACTTAGGGACCATTTAAGCCCAAACCACCACCTTTCTATACTAACCTACTAAGTTAGTGGGGAGATGCCACTTTTTTCACTAACTTCACCAAGTTAGTGGTGACTTATCCACTTTAGGACCCTAACTCCTCTTGTGCATATGTGATAAGTGTTTGAAAGATGCCTATCTATTGCCACGTCATCAAAACCACTTTCCTAATACTTAAAGAAGTGATCCCATTTTTTTTAGTCAGTTCTTCCACTTTCTTAGGCCACTAATTTCATGTTCTAGTCATGTGTCATCTCGCCATCACATCTTGAATTCAAGTTCCTTGATGACCATTTCATTTACCCATCTCAAGCCATCTTTGTGCATGGTCCATCTAAGTACAACTATGGTTCAACTACATTGCTTCATAACCTAAGTTAGAAGCAATATCAATCATTTTATAATAAATCTCGCATGTTTACATACATTTTCCCCTCCTTTTTGAAGTTAAATGCCTTCCTCAGACTTGGTTGGACTTAGTTGAACCTATCATCTTTTAGTCTCATATATAAATTCTGCATCTTGTCGAAAATTTTCACCAATGTACATCATTGAATGCCAACGTTTACCTATTCTCAAGCTTTTGTTGATAATGCCCATTTTGCATTGCCTACTTACATATCTTTGCTTTGTTTTATTAACTCAAGCACCAATCATTGGCTAAGACTCATTAACACATACACAATTCCTATTTTGGACGTAAGAGTCTAACACTAGGTGCTTCTTTATCCTTATCTTTATCCTCGAGAAAAGCTAAACATATAAACGCCCGTTTCTTTCTTAACAGTAAAACATTTTTTCTTCTACTAAATGTCAAAATACTAATTGATCTAATACTAATTATAGTGTAAATATAAAAACATTGTAATAAAACTAATGAAATAAAAATACTAAATGTACGTGGTTCAACTAATATTTGGCCTATTTTTATGGACAAGAAGATAATTTTTTTTATCATTATTAGAAAAAGTTACAAAGTGAAATATAACGACAACAACTATATGCATAATTCTTAACAGGATATTTATAAATTATGATTATATGTTGAAAAATCTAAATATAGTAAAATTTAATTTCTAGAAAAATTTAACGCTAGCGAACTTCTATTTTCACATATACTTAATATCAATAAACTTCTATTTTTGTAGATGCCTAAAATAAATAAAATTCTATTTCTATCAAAATTCAAAACATATATCAAATCATACCCTAAATTGCAACATAGTCATAGTGAATGATTGGCCATATGTATTGGAGGATATCTCCTTTCATTTGATAAAACACTTGTCTCATTTTGCCAAGAAATAAATTACTACTATTTAGAAATTAAATGAACTTTATTTTTTATTGTTTCTTATTTAAAGGCTAAAGCTCTTCATTATGTTTTTAATAAAATACTTGACAATTATAAATGCTTAACTTTTTGTTCAAACTTGATTTATTCTTTTATGAATATAATAATTTTGAATGATTAAAGATCAAGTGATGAGGGAGTATTTTGGTTACTTATAACCTATTAACGTAGGAATTCTTACTTTTAGAGAGACATTTTTCCTTTTTGGTTACTAATAACCTTTTGACATAGGAATTCATACTTCTAATGAGACATTTTTCCTTTTGTTCAAGTAATTTTTTCAATCTATTCCATAATTCACTACAAAAAAAGTATAGATTCTGCGCAAAAAAGTGTGACCAATGTTAGGAAAAGTGAGAATATTTTGCGACGTTGAGATCAGACGATGCGGAATTGGAGAAATAATTGAGACGTTTAATTATTAAAACGTGGGCAAATAATTATCACGACGATGTTATGAGGTAAACGTCGCGGAAGTGTTGGGGACAAAATTATAACTCATCAGTTTCTTTTTCAATCTCGCGCCCCTCCCGTATAGTACTCCAACTCTCTGCACTCGTCCACACAGACCACCACCTGAAAAATCAATTTCTCAACGTCACCGCCACTCGTCGTCAACAGCTTCAATTCCCTTTGCCTTTTCCTTCAACGTTTGGTTATATATATATATCTAGCTGC
>JAOSBM010000009.1:11134092-11144473 GCA_027568955.1 Erythroxylum tenue | reverse complement strand
AAATAAGTCACCATAAATTTCCTCATTTAATGCCACTTTATAATTCAAAAATTTCAAGAAAATTTGGGGTCCAACATGAGTGGTGTTGTACCACCATTCTACCATTGACAGCCAATAGGCACACTTCTGCGGGGCATCGCTATAGAAGCAGCGGAGATAAGTTTCCAAGATTTTATTAACAGCTTCTGTTTGTTCGTCGATCTGGGGGTGATAGGACGTAGAGAAATGCAAATTAACACCTTGTAACTTGAAAGTTCCTTGCCATAAATTACTCTGAAATGGGGATTACGATCACTTATTATGGTTTCCGTCATCCCGTGAAGTTTAAAAACATGATCTATGAAAATTTGCACGATATCTTGAGCAGTATAAGGATGATTCACAACTATGAAACGAGAGCACTTGCTTAGCCTGTCAACGACTACATAGATGCATGTCTTCATTTTTGAAGGAGGCAGACCTCCAACGAAATCCATACTGATTTCCTACCAGCAACCCTCAGGTATCAGCAGGGGCTGTAATCGCCCAGGGTACGCCGCATTCTCATGCTTATTTCATTGGCAAGTCATACAACTAGTTAGGTAATTCTGTAGGAGATATGTTTCAGAAGTTCAGGCAGGAGCGTTGGATCAAAATGTCCATGCAGTGCCATGTAAACAACGTACAAGAAATGGATTAAAGAAGTTCAAGAAAAGTTAGTTGGCAATTAGAAATTGAGTATTATAATACTGTAAAACCATAGGAAATGTATATACGCATTCTGTACTTTAATATTGAATACAATTTGACAAAATCTCAACGAGTTGTTGAGTTCTTCAAAAGTCCTCTGTTCGCCCCTGTTCTTGTGTGAATTTTCTCTCTACACTTCTCTCTCTACTTTCCGGTAGTTTCTTCGGTTGCCTTTGTGTATGGTCATTCGATAACGTCAAAGTGGTATCAGAGCTAGATTCTTAAGGGATCAGTGAAGGTGTAGGTAAAGAACTTGGCTCGGAGGACAATCTCTTTCCCGTACGAGGCATGATTACGAGCGAAGAACACTCAGAGATGGCTGAGAGCTCAATGTAGAGTCTGTAACCTGCGATATTCAACAAAGAAGGATATCAAATCTGGGCAATCAAGATGGAGGCATACCTGCAAGGACAGGATCTGTGGGAACCAATCGATGAAGACTATGTGGTTGAGATCCCAACCGAAGATGCTCCAATTACTCAGCTACGGTGGTTAAGGGAGAGGGTGACAAAGAAAGCCCGAGCCAAATCTTATACCAGTCAGTGTCACCCTCAATTTTCACTCGAATTATGGGTCTTGCCTCTGCGAAGGAAATCAAGGATTTTTTGAAGAGAGAATACGAGGGTGACGAGAAGGTAAAGAATATGAAAGTGTTGAATCTATTAAGGAAATTCGATAGAATTCAAATGAAAGAAGATGAAATGATCCAGAATTATTATGAAAGATTAATTCAGCTTGCTGATCAAATCAGACTCTTAGGAGCTAAATTCAAAGATCAAAGATTGGTGCAGAAGCTACTTGTGTCCGTCCCTGAGAAGTATGAAGCAACAATCGTCTCTCTTGAGAACTCCAAAGATATTAGGCAAATAAAGCTTGCGAAAGTCATGAGTGCCTTGCAAGCTCAAGAGTAGAGATCTTTGATGAGAAAGAATGAAGCAACTGAAGGTGCTTATCGAGTCTTTGCCAAAAGAGAGACTCAAGAAAAATCTAAGAAGAAAAAAAAGACGAAAGGAGGGTCCAGCACTAAAGGCTCTCAAACACGCCAGAAACATGGAAGCAAGAATGCAGGAGGAGATAAAGCAAATAACTACAACCCCTGCCCACATTGCGGTAAGTCCAATCACCTAGCCTTCAGATGCTGGAAGAGGCCAGACGTAGAATGCAGAAGGTGTCATCAGAAAGGGGACATGGAAGTCATCTGCAAGAAGCAATCGCCACAAGAGGCAGCCAATGTACAAGTAACTGAAGAGGAAGAAGAGTAGCTGTTTATGGTGATTGGCGATCGAGTTAAGAATTACCCATCCGACTGGCTGATTGATAGTGGATGCACGAGCCACATGTCTCCAGATCCAAATTTGTTCAAGTCCTTGAATAAGGAAGTGAAAGCAAATGTGAAGCTTGGAAATGGAGACTGCATCCGAGTAGAAGGGAAGGGTGAAGTGGAGATAGTAACTAGGAAAGGTGTCAAGATCATCTCGAATGTTCTTTATGTACCCAAGATTCAGAATAATCTCTTGAGTGGAGCCCAGTTAATCGAGAAAGGTATGTCTGTGCATTTTGAATCAAATTCTTGTAAGGTCTTTGATAATTCTGGCAAGGAGATTCTCTGCACCCGAATGTAGAACAAAAGCTTCTCGATGAGACCTGAAGAGTTGCAACAAGAGGCGCTTGTGGGAGACATAACCGCACGTGATCTTTGGAATCGAAGGCTTGGGCACTATCACATGAAGGGATTGGAAGCAATGAGGAAGAAAAATATGGTCGAAGGCTTACCATCAACTTTATACGAGCGTGTTGCATACAAAGTTTGCATGATGGGAAAGCAATCACATACACCATTCCAGAAGGCAAAATGGAGGGCTGAGGAGAGACTTCAGCTATTGCACATGGATGTATGCAGACCCATGCCAGTTGCCTCATTAAATGGAAACACATACTTCCTATTAATAATCGACGATTATACAATATATTCATGGATTTTCTACCTCAAAAGAAAGGGAGAGGTAGTAAGAGTCTATAGGGAATTCAAATCGTTCATAGAAAATCAATCGGGTCTAAGCATCAAATCTGTAAGAACATACAACGGCTCAGAGTTTACATCTAACAATTTTGGTGTCATCTGTAAATCAGCAGGAATTAAGCATCAACTTACCATGCCCTGCACTCCACAACAAAATGGCGTCGTGGAAAGAAGGAACAGAACCGTGGTGGAAATGACAAGGTGCATGCTGGAGGAGAAGAAGCTTCCGAAGAAATTTTTGGCTGAAGCTGCGTCCACCGCCTGCTTCCTTCTGAACAAAGTATACACTCGGGCCATCGAAGACAAGACACCGCATGAGATGTGGCATGGTTTCAAGCCAAAGATGAGAAATCTGAAAGTGTTTGGATCACTATGTAGTGCTCTCATTCCTCAAGCCAGAAGAAGCAAACTAGACAGCAAAGCTGAAGCCGCAATCTTCGTGGGATACTCTAAAGTTAGCAAAGGGTATAGGTTGTATTATCCGGACCAGAAGAAAATTAAAGTAAGTAGGGATGTTCACTTCTTCGAGGATGAGCATTGGAGCTGGCCTGGAGATGAGGAGATAAATGGAGTTAGAAGGCAGTCGATAATAATGCCTTCGAATATTCCGACAACTACAAACAACCCAGGCGATTATGAAGATGAGGGAGAGGCAGAAATAGGAGAAGTACCAGAACCAGAGTTTCAACATGATCAGAATGAGTGGACCTCCTAGGAGGAGCACATTCCAGAAGAATCTAATGATGATTATGATCATGCACCAGTAAGAGGAACAAGGAGCCTAGCTGAAATTTATGAGAGGAGCAATGAAGCAATACTGGAACTTACCCGAACTCAAGAAGCATTACAGAATCCGAAATGGGTAAAAGCCATGAAGGAAGAAATGACCATGAATGATAAAAATGAAACATGGATTCTAGTTGAAAAACCTCCAGGCAAGAGAGTTATTGGGTTGAAATGGTGTTTAAGACAAGGCTGAATCCAAATGGTTCAGTGAATAAACTAAAAGCAAGGCTAGTCGTAAAAGGGTACATGCAAATTGAAGGAGTGGACTTAGGAGAGACGTTCGCGCCAGTTGCTAGAATTGAGACAATTCGGCTGTTGTTGGCACTGCAGCTGAAAGGGGTTGGAAGGTGTATCAAATGGACGTGAAGTCTGCCTTCCTTAATGGTGTTCTACAGGAGGAGATTTATGTCCAGCAACCTGAAGGCTTCGTGATAAAAGGAAAGGAGGAGTTGGTGTATAAGCTCAAAAAGCGCTTTACGGGATGAAGCAAGCCCCTCGGTGCTGGTACGCAAGAATTGATGTGTTCCTCTTAGAATTGAATTCAGAAGAAGCAGCAGTGAACCAACAATGTATGTGCGGATGCAAGAAGGTGATGTAGCTGTAGTTTCAATTTCTGTGGATGATTTGTTACTTACTGGAAGTTTTGAGAAACAGATTGATTTCCTCAAGCAACAATTCAACAAAACCTTCGAAATGACTGATCTCGGATAAATGAAGTATTTCTTGGGAATGGAGGTATTTCAGTGTAAGGGATGTATCGCTGTAAGCCAAAAGAAGTATATTCGTGATGTACTGAAAAGGTTTAAGATGGATCAGTGTAAGCAGGTATCAACTCCAATTTGTCCGAAAGAAAAATTGGTAAAGAGGGAAGAAGGCGATGAAGTGGATAGGAAGAATTACAGGGTATGGTCGGTTGCTTAATGACATCACAGCTACAAGGCCGGATGTTTTGTACTTAGTAAGCGTGCTTTCTAGATACTTAAGTGATCCTGAAAAGCAACATGTAATTGCGGTGAAGAGAATTTTAAGGTATCTGAAAGGGACGGTTGATTATGGATTGATATATGAGAAGACTAGAAAATGCAAGCTTATGTGTTATGTTGATAGCTATTGGGGCGGAGCATCAGAAGACATGAAAAGCACTACCGGATACTGCTTAACATTATGCTCAGCATGCTTCTCATGGACATCAAAGAAACAGGAATTGGTGGCGCTCTCAATAGCTGAAGTTGAATTGGTTGCGGCTACAGCAGCAGCAAAACAAGTAATATGAGTCAGAAAATTGCTTGCGGATTTACAAGTTCATTTGAAATGAGCTACGGTGATTTATATTGATAATCAGGCAGCGATAGCAATTTCAATGAATTCTGTTTTCCCTGGAAAAACTAAGCATTTCAAACTTAGATACTATTATCTAAGGGATATGCAACAGGAAGGGGAGCTAAAGCTTCAGTACATTCACACGGATGATCAAGCCGCAGATCTGTTTACAAAAGGATTCAACGTCTCACGATTCGAGCAGTTGAGGAAAATGGTTGCAATTTAGAAGCTGAATTTTTTATCCAAGGAGGAGTATGTAGGAGACATGTCTCAGAAGTTCTGACAGGAGGGTTGGATTAAAATGTCCATGTAGTGCCATGCAAACAACGTACAAGAAATGGATTAAAGAAGTTCAAGAAAAGTTAGTTAGTTGGCAGTTAGAAATTGAGTATTATAAATACTGTAAATCCATAGGAAACGTATACACGCATTCTGTACTTTGATATTGAATACAATTTGGCGAAATCTCAACGAGTTGTTGAGTTCTTCAAAAGTACTCTGTTCGCCCCTGTTCTTGTGTGAATTCTCTCTCTACACTTCTCTCTCTACTTTTCGGTAGTTTCTTCGGTTGTCTTTGTGTATGGTCATTCGATAACGTCAAATTCCTGACCTCTTTGGCCATCTGCTTCTAGTGAAATAAATTTTGAATTCTTTTGATCGTTGCCGTGATGCCAGAGTGCCCTCCCTGTGGATTGTCGTGTGCGAACGTTATAATCTTCCTTCTAAGCTCCTTATCACACCCTAAAACCATCCTTCCTTTCCACCTTAAAAGATTGTTTTTCCACTCATAATTTCCTATCTGGACTTCCTGAGCTTCCACCATTCTAATTAGATCTCTGATAGTCGCATCATTCCTCCATCCTTCTGAAAATTTCTTTCAGTAAAGTGGTTTGAACTTGGGACACTGACATAGCTAGAAGTTCATGACTAATGACTCTAGAAAGTGTATCTGCTGGTACATTCTCCTTGCCACTCCGACAGGTGACTTCAAACTCGCAATCCATCCATTTAGGCAACCATTTTGTTGAAATGGCGTTAGAAATTCGTTACTCCAATAAGAATTTCAAGCTTTTGTAATCAGTCAGAACTTTGAAGAATCTCCCGTTCAGATAATGATGCCACTCCTACACATGTAACACGTAACGATACCTTAGTTACGTATCTCGGATCGAACGTGAAAGGGCAATAAAAAAATACAAAAAATACCTGATTTCGATCCCATAACTTCAAACGAGTTTTTTGAAGCTGAAATAAGCGCGAATCCATCGTCGTCTTCACGAGAGCTACTCATCGGGACACGGTCAACGTCTTTCTACAGTTTTCTCATAATGTAAGCTCTCTTAACGAGTTAGATAATCCTTATACTTACGATTGACATGAGCAATTGCGAGAAACCTTAACCTTTATATATAGCTTTCATATGGGACTTCCCCATCACAGGCTCGATATGGGTCCAGTTCACACTAATCAAAATCCATTTTTCACCCAGACTTTGACCCATTAATTTAGATCATTTATTGGGCCACTTTATTATCTTTATCTGGATCAAATTACGTAACTTAACGGATAAATTATTTGAAAAGCCAACTACCTAAGACACTGAACCAACCACCTGAGACACTAAAACCGCATATATCTCCTTTATAGCAAGTTCGTTGCATGAAAATTCACTCAAAAATAGCTTCAGAATGTCCTAAAACCTTTTCCAAGTGACTATCATGCGATCTCGAATACTAAACATGAATCCCGAGACACAAAAACTTGAAGTATCTCCCTCATGTGATGTTCGAAGTATGAAAATTTACTTGAAATCGGATTTAGAACACTTTAATTCCTTTTCTAAAGTTAAACGTTAATATATTACTAATGTAATAAATCCAGAAAATGGAAATTTTCACTTTATGAATTTTCCGGGCCCAAAAACTGACCCCGGGGCACCCTTACAGGAAATCTAAATTTTTGTGTATTTTTCATTAAAAATATTGTAGCACGCTGATGTCAGTACAGCGTCAGCGTACTGTAGCACTAACGTCATCCGCTAACATCTGCGATGTCGTCAGCTTTGCGTGGGAGGGCGAGGCGCGTTTGGTGTCTTCAACTTGTATGGCGCGTGCATGGCCCGCGCTAGACGCACGCCTACTTGTACGTACACTTATCGACATGCGCGTGCGTGGCACACGCCGACACATGGCTCGTTCCTATCCACCCACATGTTGACCGCATGTCTGGCGCATGCAAAGCACGTGCCAAAAGTACCGCCCTAAGGGCAGTACTGTTCACCTATCGAGCGCATGTCTTACACGCGCCTGACGGTCTCCATCGTCCAGTCAAAAAATGGCAATTTCTGGCATGTTTTGAGACGATTTCTTTGGCTTGCGGGCTCGTTTTTAACTTGTTTCTCAAGGCTAAACATATGTATACTACTTTTATGCAATAAAAAGCAAGAAAAAATTGAGAAATAGAAGTTAACTCTCCAAAAATCTTATAGAGAAAAACTAAAAAAAATCTTCGTTTTTATCCACCTGAACATGTCACCGCTCTAATACCACATGTAATGTAGCGCCCCCTTACCGTAGAGTATCCACCGGGACGCCCGTAGGTCATACCGGTAATTTGACACTAGTCCACGTTAAAGAAGAACATGACAAAATAACAAAATAAGCAAAAGACAAATTATTTAATAAAATTAAACCCTAATGAGATGAGTATTTGACCCGTTCAATTCCAATGGCCCTAATTTCAATCCCAAATTCATGTACCTAATATTGTAACGCCATTGGACAGAAATTTTCGATACCAAAAATCAACCGGTCCGCCACTTGGCGATTTTTCCGGTTCGGAAAGTTTTCCCGAAAGAATCCCGAAAAATTCCTAAAATTCCCTTAAAATAGATAACACACAAAAACTTACTCCAATAATTTTTTCAAATACAATTTCCACATCATTCACAACAATTTTCATTTAGGCCTAAATACCGGGAACTGTCATGAATGCATGTACAATTATTTTTCATATGCAAAAGTCAACTGTTCATAACTAACAATATGCATGAACATGTCTAATCAGTCCTAATCACTCATACAAACCCCTTTCCCAAATTACGATTCTACCCTTCCCGTCGGGGGTGGGATGTTACATGTAACATGTAACGATACTGTAATTACGTATCCCGGATCGAATGTGAAAGGGCAATAAATGAAGAAATGTGGAAAATACTTGATTTCAGTTTCGTAACTTCAAACGAGCTTTTTGAAGCCCAAACGAGCACGAATCTACCGCCGTCTTCACGAAACTGCTCATTGGGATGCGGTCAATGTCTTTCTAAGGTTTTCTCAAAATGTAAGCTCTCTTAAAGGGTCAAAAAATCCTTATACTTACGAATGACATGAGCAACTGCAGGAGACCTTAACCTTTATATATAGCTCCCATATCGAGCTTCCCCTTCACAAGCTTGATATGGGTCCGGTCCACACTGATCGGGATCCATTTTTCACCTGAATTTTGACCTATTGATTTAGATCATTTATTAGGCCACTTTATTATCTTTATCTTAATTAAATTACATAACTTAAACGATATGTTATTTGAAAAACCAAAAAATGCAATTAAATGTTGTCCAACTTTATGGGAAAAGAAAAAAATATCCAATAACACAACCTTGACGATGGCCAAGAATTTCTTCTTGTACATCGATACAGCTTGGTGCTTGGGAGCTAGAGCTTTACTGAGAAATGCAATAAGATGTCCCTCTTGTTGAAGAACTAGTCCAATCCCTCTGTCACAAGCATCTGCCTCCACGGTAAAATTTTTTGAGAAATTAGGTAACGCGAGAATTGGAGTGAACACCAATACTTCCTTTAATTTCTCAAACACGTTTTGTAGTTCTTCATGTCATTTCCACCTTCCCGCGTTTTAAAGTTTATGATTAATCTGTTACTCTCAACACTATATTAAAAATTCAATTATATTAGTGGAGCAATTAATTAAACTTGATTCATTATTTTGGTTCACGTATTTTGAGATTTAATGTATTTTTCTTATGCATATTTCTTGCATTTATTATCTTATATTTTCCAATAGTTGTATTGTTTCTAAGAGGTGTCTTATGTATCTATAAATACCATGTACTAGTTCATTTCCAAAATGGGACAAGAAATCCAAATCAAGTGAGTCATTTAGATTGTTTGAGAGTTTTCCTTTATCTTTCTATCTCTTTTATTTACTACAAAGTGGTATCAAAGCCATATTATTTTGAAGATGTCTAATTCCGTTATTTCAATCGCTAAACTCACAAAAGAAAATCATGATAAGTGGTGTGTGCGTATGAAGGCAATTCTTGGCTCTCATGATGCATAGGAGATAGTAGAATAAGGATATGATGAACCAAAAAATGAAGTTTCTTTGAATCAACAACAAAAGAACACGTTACAAAAGAATCGTAGATTGGATTAACATGCCCTTAGCATCATTCATGCGACATTGGATGATGAAATGTTTGAAAAAGTCACAAATGCAACAAAATAAAAGGAAGCTTGGGTGATTCTTTAAAAGGCCCATGGAGGAGTTGACAAGGTGAAGAAGTTGCGTCTTCAAACATTGAGAGGAGAATTTGCATCCTTACACATGAAGGAGACCGAATCCATCCATGACTATTTCATAAGAGTCTTGGCAACTACCAATCTAATGAGGAAATATGGAATTTGGAAGATGTTTGTGTTGTGGGAAAAATTATTTGTACTCTTCATTTAAAATTTGACGTTGTTGTCGTGGCTATTGAACAATCTCAGGATTTAGAAGCCATGACCATTGGTGTACTACAAGGATCCTTGCAAGATTATAAAGAAAGATTTAGGAAGAAGCCACTAGTTCAAGCCTTTCAAGCAAAGGTATCTTTGAAAGACAAGAAGCAAAATTCCACTAGCTCATAAGGAAGAGGGAGAGGAAGAGGTCGCAGTCAAGGCTATGAAAGAGGTAGAAATCATTGTGGTCGTGGTTGTGGTCGTGGTCGTGGAAGAGGCACACATCACTTTAATAGTGAAGAGTCAAGCCAAACATCTCAAAATTCAAGCGATTGTGGAAGCTATTACTATAGGAGAGGAGGAGGAAGAAGGTATGACAAATATAATATTCAATGTCATAATTTTCACAAATATGGTCATTATTCCTATGAATGTTGGAGTGCTACTAGCAACTAAAGAGAGACTCATCTTGTGGAGATGAAAGAAGAAGAAGAAGAAGAACTACTTTTGTTATTGGCTAACAAAGGAGAAGAAAATAAGTTCTTATGTTATCTTGACACTGGTGCTAACAACCATATGAGTGGAAATAAGGAGCTATTCATGGAACTTGATGAGAAGAAAAAAGGAGAAATTGTTTTTGACAATGATTCAAAAGTTTCAATTGAAGGCACACGTGATATTATTGTCTTTACAAAAAATGGTAGTCGTAGACTTATTTCACAAGTCTATTATGTTCCTTCTTTGAAAGCAAATATCTTGAGTATGGGACAATTGCTAGAAAATGGAT
>JAOSBM010000009.1:11108354-11133992 GCA_027568955.1 Erythroxylum tenue | reverse complement strand
AAGAGGAAAGACATCCCTAAGCAAATTCCTAAGCAAGGATTTCAAGGTGGGTTACGGTTTTATAACTAAGTGATAAGACAATAATGTTTTTCTTTTAAATTATGAAAATAAATGATTTCAACTATTTCATGAACGTACTTAATGACTCTTGAATGCTTTGAGAATGTGTTATGTGTTTTGTATGAGCATATTATGTTGATGATTTATGAAAAGAATATGAAGTTCATTTTTGTGAAAAGATACTATGTTTGAAAAGATCAAGTTTCGGAAATTTGCCATTTTTGGCAACAAGTTTACAAGCTTATGAAATACATGTTATGTGGGTTTGGTTTGGTCCATTCTATTGTCAAGTACACTTTGACTATAGGCTTCTCCCGCCTACCCGCTAGTGGCATGGAGCTCCTTCATGGACTCCCTCTTGTTTACGACTACACAAAACCACTATGTGGGATTATGTTAGTTCGTTCTGTTCACGACTACACAGGACCCTTTTTGGGAAAATGTGCTAGCTCGTTCTGTTTATGGACCTTCCAAACCATTTAGATGTGTTTATGTGTTTGGTGATTAAATTGTAAATTTTTGTTACAATGGAAATAAGTGTTTCAATGGTTTTGCTTGTTACTGATTATAAAATTGTCGCCCACGAGCTTTAAGCTCACCCCCCATTTCCTTCCCATCTCCAGGTGACGAGCAAGAGATCGAGCGAAAGAGAATCGAGCTATCACTTCAAAATTTGCATCTTTTTGTGTTTTAAGCTAGACTTGCAATTACAAGGCTTTAGTTACATTTTAAGAAAATTACTATTCATGTAACTTTTTGTATTTTTGGGAGTTTTGAAATATTGTGGCTAAAAATGGCCACTAAAGCTTTGTAAAAACTCTTACATTTTGATGCTAATGAAGTATGTTTGGGATTTGCCGATGATATTCCAAAATTTGTACTTTGCATTTTCAAGTTTTTTTCATAAGGGTGAGAATTTGTGTTATGGCTTTGAGGGAAATATTGTATTGATCTAAGCTGAATTGGATGTAGTTGCCTTGTTGAAAGTTGTAGATTATGTTTCCAGCTTTCCAATGATATATAGTATGAAATTTTTGGGCATTGGAGTTGAAAGTTATGATTATTAGAAGTTGTGATGCTATTTAGGATGGACCTTCGGGACAACTGCCTTGTTTTGCAATTTTAAACCTTATAGAGGCAGAAATTGTTTTTAAGTTCTACGTGGAAGTTGTAGGTCTAGAAGTCTTCTTTAAAATGGTCTAAAAATAAGCTTAATCTGATAAGTGTAGTGAAAGTTATGTCCTTTTTACCAAACAGATCTGAGGAAGGAAAAGCAAAGGAGGAAGAAGTGAAGCATTTTGCGACAGCGACACATCGCGCTCGTGAAATGGGGCGTCGGTAGTTGCGGCCGCGACTTTGTTGATTTCCTAATCTGAACATCCTTCACTCTTTTGGCTATAACTTTTTCGTCCGACCTCCAAATAACCTGATTTTTGAATCATTGGATTCGTAACATATTACTCTACCTCTCCATAAAAATTTAGAGCTTTTTGTATAAATTTCAAAAAGTTTGATGGAATCAAAGTGAGGGGATCGTTGGGAAGAGTATGAATTGGATATTTCACTGAACATGCTTCAGTATTTTGAGGATATCTTGATCTGTAGAGCTCAAAATGAGATGATTCTTATCTCTCACTAAACTAGAGACATGGAGCTACAAGTTATCTGAAGGAATTGATTTTTAATTTAGTCTCTAAGACTTTCATTTTTGGTAAATAATCTGAGTGTAGTGTACTGTTTTGGTGCAATCACAGTCTGAAAATATTTTGGCTATAACTTTTAGATTTTTGAACCAAATTGAATGTTTTTGGTGTCATTAGAAACGTAAGACAAAGGGGGAACAAATGTTCTGAAGAAGTCTCATTGAAATTTTAATTTAAGGTTTCCCAAAATCTGTTTGAAAATAGGAGAAATGAGTTCGTTTTTGAGGTTTGACTTGGTGTGGGCACGCCACCCTTGTGGGATGCGCATCTAGATGTCATGTAGGACGTCAGACACGAGACTGGCAAGGGCGGGGACCCAAAAAATTGGAATGTCACCGTATAGGCTAGTGTTTGGGAAGTCATGTCATCTTCCAGCGGAATTACAACATAAGGCGTATTGGGATATCAAAAGATGCAACATGCACCTGGATGATGCGGGAGTGCATAGGAAGTTGCAGCTTCAGGAGTTGGAAGAGATGAGGAATGAGTCATATCAAAATGCAGTGATATATAAGGAGAGGGCAAAAACTTTTCATGATAAGATGATTTCAAGGAAAAGTTTTTTTGTGGGCTAAAAAGTGTTACTATATCATTCTAAACTCAAGCTCTTTCCTGGTAAGTAGTCTCCCGTTAGGTTGGTCCATTTGTTATCACTCATGTTTTTCCTTTTGGTACAGTGGAGATACGAAGCCTCAAAACTAACAAGACATTCTGAGTGAATGGTCATCACTTAAAGTCGTATTATGAAGGTTTCGAAACGAAGGATTTGGAGGTGTTGATGCTAGAGGATGTGAGAGGTGTCACTTAAAGCACGCAACCGGAGGTCGAGCCAATGACATTAAACAACAGCGCTGCTTGGGAGGCAACCCAAGGGGAGTTAGTTTTTGTCTTTTACATTTTGTCCTATTTTATTTTTGTTAGCTACTCCATTTCTGGCATTTAATTTTACATTGAGGACAATGCAAGTTTTAAGTGTGGGGGTGGGGTACATTAGTTTAAATGCATGCTTTTGAGCTTAATAGCAGCTTACATGACTTCTTAGGCGGTTTTCAAAATTAAACGAACAAAATCCAAAATTTTTATTGTTTTCTATTGCTTTTAAGATTATTTAGTTATAATTAGAGTGTGAATTGATTAGTAAAATCTATAGCAACTCTAGCATTTACTTTTTCTCTTGTGGTTTGTTAATATGCTTTATCTTTAGAAGAGTAGTGACTAATGGTAAACAAAGTCGGTGAGATTTTGAGCCTTATTTGACTGACACATCTATATCAGTCTCATTCCCTTTTGATAATGTGTGACCTTCGTGACATGAACGTCCTGATTTTGCATTGATTTTCTATTCGAGACTACATTTTTATCACATGCATTAACATGGATATGATTAGGCATTCTTTGTTTTTTATAAACTACATTGGCCAAATAACCTATCCTATCGACATGATTTTTTCCTTGATAAACCCCTTTGAGCTTTAACCTTTCTTTTTGTATAAACCACATTTTATGCTTTTAAACTTAACCAAATGTCCTACCCCAGTTATAAAGCTAGTGGAACATTTGTGACTGTTGAGTTTGTGGATGTGTAAAATTCTAAGTGTGGGGGTGTACATATGTGAGGATTGGTTATAATGTTGGGATATTATTTTGTCTTATCATCAAATTTCCCATTTTGATGTAGTTTGTCTTAATTTTTACAAGGAAAGAAAAAAAAGAGAAAAATAAAAAAGAAAAGAAAAAAAAGAAAGAAAAAAAGAGAAAAAAAAGAAAAAGAAAAAAATTGTTTAAAATAAATTTATGAAGGAAGAATTGCATATGTATTGAAAAGTTTTTTATGGTTTATACATCTTCCTAGAGTTGTAATGGATGCGTTATTTGAGCATGTTGAATATGAAGCAGAGGTTGACTTGGAAGGTTTTCACTACTGTGATTTCATTGACATACAATTATATGAGTGATTCCTTCGGATTGGTATGTGCTTCATGTGGATTGTGTGTGAGAGCTGAATGAGATTGTGAAATATAAATGTTGCAGTTGTCATAACTAACGGTACCCAGTTTTTAATTGAGTGTTACTTTTGTTTTACTAGCTTTGATGGCTTTCATGCTACTTAACCTAAATATACCTCACCTTACCCTTGCCCACATTACAACCTTGAAAAGTCCTTTGATTCTTGATTTTGCATGTGAACATTAGTGGTGGAGAAATGAGATGATGTGTAAAATTATGGATTGTCATGATCACGAATGGTGTTGAGTGTGCCCATGAATATATTTTAGTTAAACACATTTTCTGAGTCTACCATTAGATTACTCAGTTTTTGAAGATATTGAATATTGATAAATCATGAGTAAAAGCTTTGAATGTTGAGTTTTTGCTTAAGTTTTTTGAAAGTCGTTCACTTTTACTTATGGCTATCTATTCTTAAGAAATGTAGAAAATTAGTTAAAATTTTGGTTTGTGATTTTAATTTTGAAGATTTGCCCGAGGACGGTCAAAGACCAAGTGTGAGGTTAATTGATAGGATTGAATTTTCTTACATTTTCCTATACATTTACATGTGATTTCAATCCTATTTTTAAGATAAAATGCTTAACTTGTGTTCAATTTGTGTTGACCACTAAGTTGGATATATTGATATATTTTTTAGGCTAAAAGACAAGATTTTTCTAAAGAAAATTGGAACACAATTGTTTATTTAGTTAAAGGCACAATTTATTATTATTATAAAAAAAAAAGGAGGAAAATGTTTGGTTGCTGTGTTTCAAAATGCAGCAGCGCATGCGTTTAACGCATGCGCTGCGCAGCATCGCAAACGCTGCATGCATTATGCGTTGGCTGCACAGCGTTTTTAAATGCTGGAGCTGCGAGTTTAAAACCCACAGCTCATGCATTTTATAACGCACAGGAAACGCTGGCACAAGACACATTAGAGGGTTTTAAAAGGGAGAGTGATGTTTATTTGTCTTATCAGTGTACAGTGCGGGCACAAGAGACAGAGAGAAAGAACAACAGCTGAACAGTAGCGGAGAGATAATAACGAGTCTACAGTGGCGGCACATGAGACAGCATTAAAACGTTGACGTTGGAGTTTTAGCATAATCGATTCTTATTTGTGTCATCATCTACACAGTCAGCGCAAACTCAAGGGAAAGTGAGGAGGAGAGGCTCGACATTGTTAAGTAAGCATTCTCCGTTTAATTGTCCGATCATCAATATGTTGTGCAGATGAATAAGAAGCAGTGAACACGCAAAGCTCTATTTTATTTGTCCCAACGTGAGACAACCGAAGTAAAAGAAATGACTTACTCTTGGAGTATAAAAATGAAGATGGGAGGCTAACTTTCCGACACCGGTTTAACGGGGATATCGATGCCAAGTCATGATTAAGCTATTTCTGCTTTTTTAAAGTTGTGATTTACTTTCGGATTGTTGTGTTGTTGGTATTGATTTTGATGGCTTTGGGATTAATGATCTTGATATATTATTTTGATCATTTTATTTCGAGCCTATTGCTAAAATATTAATTGTGATCCATAATTGTTACTTTTAATATTTGTGAGTAGTATCTAACGATCGTTAATCGTTAGGAACAACATAACTTAGGTTAGATAACCCGAACGTGTGAGGTTACTGCCTATATTGATTGTTTTCCAATTTATAATGCGACTACCAAATTGAATCTAGAGATTGTATCCTAGGTTATTCGATAGGTAGATTTAATTAATGATCGTATCTTGATTAAATACAACCTAAAGGAAAACCGAGATTTGTAGATCGTTATATTAGTCTCAGATCAATAGTCTGAAAAGAATTGTAAAGACTTTAGAATGAAGGAATGTGCTTGGTTGTGCTTAGGCCGAGATTGACCCTAGAGCCGGACCTCACTTATACTCGACACTTTTTCTCATTTTCGATTGTTGGTTTTAATTTATTTTTGATAGTTTACTTTTACTTTAATTTTCCAAATTGTTTGAAACCCAAAAAAAAACCCCCGTTTATTTTCCTTCCATCAATTAATTTTATTACAGAAATTAACCGAGCATTCCCTGTGGATTCGATCCCGATTTACCACAACTAAAAATTTTAGTGTGCAGAGTCAGGCAAATTTTGCAGTGCACTCGACACGCACTGTCAATAGGCCTGGTCTGTTTCAACTTCTTCAAGTCCTTTAGGGTGCAGTTATGCCTTTTAGCAACACACCATTTTGCTCAGAATTACTCAGCATAGTGAATTAAGTCACTATTCTAACTGATTCCAAATATCTGGCAAACGGACCTTTTAAAGTCCTGAAATACCATGTTTCCCATGATATTCTCTTCCACGGTCAAATCTAACTATCTTGTTGAATTTTGCCAATTGGTTCTCAACCTTCAGTTTTTAAGCAAGAACATATAATTGTGATGGGAATAATCATCAACAAATGTTAGAATATATTTAGAATTGCACAATGCAATTGTATAAGGTCTATCGACATCGTTATGTATCAGACTCAACAAGTCAAAAAGCATGAGTTAACCTCAATATCCTTATTAGTCAACTTACCCCTACAACAGTTAGCACATGTTCCCAGACCATCATATTCTAGAATTAAGAAATGCTATTCTTGATCAATTTCTCAACCTTAGCTCTAGAAATGTAGCTTAAACTTTTATGCCACACTATGTATGACTTCTCATTCATCAGGTTTCTTTATTTCATAACTTGTTTGGCAAGATACGAAGAAGTATATACCTAATTCGGAGTAAGACACATTCTATACAAACCATATGATAAAAAAGTTGTACCATTATGTTTTACATTAAACAACTGTACAACAGAAGTATTAAAAACAAAACGTCAACCTTCTTTGTCCAAAATTGATCAAAAGATTACATATAAATGTGTCATGTAAAACCCAAATGAACCTAACTACAAGGTTCAGTACATATATCCCCTATAGATATTACTTCCACTTCTTTATTGATGTGAACCATCAGTTCCTCCTTCTCTTTATTTGGCTTTATCCTGGATATGAACCACTGCATTGTGGAAGCACCATGATCCGATGTTCCGCTATATAGTCACCAAATACTTAATGCGACTATCGCAAATTAGATTCATAAATTGATAAGCCCAGGAGTTACTTGATGGTCTTAGTCTTTCCTTTTAAACCTCATACTATTGGTTTCTTTATATCCCTAGGACCTTTACCAACACTAGATTGACTAGCGTCAGCATGTGGAGAAGATTTAGTCTTTCTACCTGTGATCTTAGTGGGTTTCATCTTTGCCTTCCCTTTAGTTGCTTCGACAGCTGTAGGAGTAGCAAACTTGAGTTTCTCCTTCTCAGCAACACAATGGGTAATTAAATCATTGAAGTCCCATTCCTCATACTGCGAATAATATGTCATCACTAGATTACTAAACTCTAGAGGGAGTGTATTTAGAGTCTGATGAACTATGAATACATCAGGAAGAGGAATATTCAACCATCTTCAATCTATTGTGAAGATGAATCATTCTTGATATGTACTCCATTACTGCCCTTTATCCCATATACCTCATGGAGAATAATTCTTTTATCAAGGCACTTGTCTCAACATTAGGTGAGATTGTGTACCTCTGGGAGACATTACAAGAAGCTCCTTCGCTATGTCTATATTCAGAAGTCTACTTAGCAGATGGTCAGGTATGGATCTCTTAATGGTCATCATACATAAACTGTTAGATCGATCCCAGGCTTCATAAGCTGCTTTATGAACTCTCGAGCTCATGGATGTAGGTAGAGATGGCCTATACGTCGGTATGACCATATCAACCTTAACTATTTCCATAGCATTCAATAGATCCTCTATCCACTTCTTTGTATTGAAGCCAGTCAAGGTTTCAATGGTGACATTGATTTTATTGACCAAAAAGGTTACTAAAATGATAATGTTTAAATCAGCACAAATGTAGGACAACAACGATACGCAAAGCCATTAAATAATATCTTTTTTGAAAATTCGATCACGCATATTATGAAACATCTGTGGGCTGAATACATAATATATGCAACTAGACCTGCACATAAAAGCGATTAAAGTACAAACCATAAACTCTCATGACACTACCACCTATGGGCGAATAGATCATTCAAGCAACGAATTTCTTTTATCCAATGCCTTCATGCACATATCAAAATCTCATATAAGGCCAACACCTGTGGGTAGAATAACCAAACATGAGACCAGAGACATCCCCTAACGTGTAAGCAGAACAATTCAAAATACTGACTCAAAAGGCCACTGTGGTGACTACATCCTCATCAGTACTTAAAAAGTCCACAAACATAAGGGATGCATCTCTATGTTATTCTTACATTCTTTATGGGCGTATGGTATGTGACAATGTAACATCAATAAATGCAAAAATCGTCCGAATGCACAGTCTCATTGCCGCACACTTGTGCTGAAGACATTCTCTAAAAAATTCATTTGAGATTTTTGTAATGGAATAATCTCATTAGAGCGACTATCGTGCATCACCGGACACTAAATCGACCACCAAAGACATGAGAACCTCATGTATCTCCCTTATGGCAAGTTCGTTGCATGAAAATTCACTCAAAAATGGCTTCAAAATGTCTTAATTCCTTTTTCGAGTGACTATCATACAATCCCAAACACTGAGCATTAGATCTGAGACATAAAAACTTGAAGTATCTCCCTCATGTGATATTTGAAGTACGAAAATTCACTTGAAATTGGATTCAGAATACTTTAATTCCTTTTCTAGAGTTAAACTTTAATTTATTACTAATGTAATAAATCCAGAAAAATGGAAAAACTCACTTTATAAATTTCTCAAACCTAGAAACTGACCAAAACACTCCGGGGCACTTTTACGAAAAACCTAAAATTTTTGTCAGTTTTTTTAAATACTGTAACTGCTAACATCAACAGTGCGTCAGCGCACAGTAGCGCTGACGTCATCCGTTAATGGTGGCATGGCGTCAGCTAAGAGTGGAGATGTTTGGTGCGTGTATCACACTCGCCGCCTAGCGACATGCCTCAATAGTGCAAGGAGAGTGTTGCGCATGCCTACGTGCGCTTATCCGATGCCTAGCGCGACACGGTCCACTCACGTGTCGACCCGTGTCTAGCTCGTGCGTCGCAGGGGCTAGGCGTATTTCCCCTAGGGGCAGTACTGTGCACCGTCAGGCCGGGTCAATTTTTCACACTCACGGGCTCGTTTTCACCCCGTTTCTCAAGACTAAACACATGTATACTTCTTTCATGCAAAAAAAAGTAAGAAAAATCGAGAAATAAAAGTTAAATCTCCGAAAACCTTATGGAGAGAAAACTGAAAAATATTCGTTTTTAACTACCTGATTACATCTATACTCTTATACCATGTGTAATACGTAACGGTACCTTAGTTTCGTATCCCAAATCGAACGTGAAAGGGCAAGAAATGAAGAAATGTGGAAAATACCTAATTTCGGTCTCCATAACTTCAAACGAGCTTTCCGAAGCTGAAATGAGCGCGAATCCACTGCCGTTTTCACGGGAACTGCTCTCCGAGACGCGGGTAAGGTCTTTCTATAGTTTTCTCAAAACGTAAGCTCTCTTAACGGGTTAGAGAATCCTTATGCTTACGATTGATATGAGCAACTGTAAGAGACCTTAACCTTGATATATAACATTCATATTGGGCTTCCCCATTACAAGGCCGATATGGGTGCGGTCTACACTGATTGAAATCTATTTTTCATACGGACTTCGACCCATTAATTTAGATCATTTATTGAGCCACTTTATTATCTTTATCTGGATCAAATTACATAACATAACCGATATTAAGTTATTAAAAAATACAAAAAATGCAATTAATAGTGTCCAACTTTATGAGAAAGGACAAAATTGTCCAACATTTAATTCTTTCAGGGGCGCAAGAGATATAATGAGTGGAGAATAGTTGATGGATAGTCTTCTAATCTTTTAAAGAAGATAAAAAATTAGAAGTAAGTCAACTATACCAGCAATTAGCAAGTAGTTTAATTTCCCTTAAATTACTTTACCTGATATGGCTAGCCGATTTACAAGTAAAGGTAGGTAGAAAATTATAAATGCAATGTTCTTTGTCAAAGTGATGGTTAACTTTTACCCAAAAAAAACAAAAAAGTGATGGTTAACTGTGCTTTGAACTATGCCTATTGAAGCTGGAAAATTATTAGGCCAAGCTTCAAGTTTAGTATTTGGATCAGTACCCGGCTAAATTCTTAAAATTATGATTTGTTGGGTCAACCAAAATCTTATCAACATAAGCCAGCCAGCATCTTTAGGCATATGACGAATGTTAAACTAGGCCCAAGCCTATAAAACGTCCAGCCAGAGTCTGGGGCGCTTTGCTCTATCTAGGTTGCGTGACGTTTACGTCATTGAAAGGCAACACCATATGAGTAAATAGTGCCATGTGATAACCACCAACTCTTTACGAGTAAATAGTGCTGTCTCGGCCATCTTTGTCGATTTGTCATTTTCACCAACCTAAAAGAGAAATCCTCGAACTTACAGTGAAAAAGGAATTGTACACATATTGAAGGTAATGCACAATCTTCCCACATTTTTGTCATAAAATTAAGCTTCCATAATTTGCACGGTCTTCTCGGTCTGGCTTGCTTTTTGGACTCGATCGCTTACAGTTATTGCACACAAGGTCTCCATCACTCATGAGCTTCATGGTCGTTGAAGTCAATAAATGTGCTTGTTTGCTTTTGTTTTTATGTCGACCTATTACCCTCAAAGTCAAACTCACTGTACTTTCTCCTTCATTAGGGCAAATTTACCCTTAAATCAGGTCTTTAAGCTATCTTTTGTGTGCTTTAATTATAGGCTTCAGTCCCCGACGCATCTTACAACATGAAATTAGATGGTAGTGTAGTTGTCAAATTAGACCCATATCTGGTCTTTTAAGTCTAAATCTTTCCTTATCGGTTGTAACAAAATCTGGTACTGGCAGGAAAGTTTTGATTGCGATGGCCAATAGACATGGGGTCTGGAATTGGTATAACCAAGCAGGCACATTTAACCATTGCAATTTGCTGGCCCTGTCACGTTACACTCGAAAATCTGAACCGTTAACACCAAATGAAACGATAGGACACAACCCTGAAAATGCCTTGCTCCTTGTGTTTAGCTCCTGTAACAAGGTAGATGAATACAGTTGAGGAGATACAAGTGAAGACAGGTAGGTAAAGTTAAGAATTCATAACAGGAATGGGGAGGAAATGAGTAACTAACTCTCAGCGAACGCTCTGTCACTGCATTTAACTCATTCACAGCAACCTCTCATACTTGGTCCAGTAAACCAAGCTGTCACTGCCCCTCCTACTCAGCACAATCTCTATCTGTTTTTATTTATTCCTCTTATTTTTCTTTCTTTTGTTTCTTTTTTCCTATCAAGAGAACATATAGCTATACTATATGTATTTAAATTACTGCCAATAGCATTTTAATCTCAATTAATGATTGAGAAATGCTGGAGTTCATTACGTGATTGCCATTTGATGGCCACACAAACCAAATAGAATGCGTCCCTGACACCTTAATTTTTATGAATATTGCTTCATGCTCATCTTAAGATCAACCAAATATTAACGATACAAAAGAACTCTTCAAGTTGCGGAAGTTGAAAAATATGATAATAAGAAACTAAATGAAATAAATACCACGGTTTAATATAAAAAAAACTCTCCAGTATGAAGAGAAAAACTACGAGGTAAACTGACAAATAAATCCACTAAACTCAATAAAGATTTACAAGAAAAGTTAATCTCTCACCCTCAAAACAACAAGTTGTTTCACAAAGTTCAGGATTGAAACCAAAGCTAATGCTACAATCAACAATCACTCAAACTAATCCCCAAAACAATCAAACAAGGACGAAAATACAACACTCTTTGCTCTCTTTTTGTTTTTCCTCACTTTTGGAAGTCATGGCTGAGCTCTCTCCAAAAACTTATGTCTTTTTCTCTTTTATATCATGAAATATAATTTTCTACCACTTACACGGTAAGTGACCGTGTATTTTTCCAACACCACCTCATTTGCAAACATACACAGTTACAGAGAGTTACACGGTCTCCACACACAGTCGTGTATCTTCACATGTTTACAGAGGCTTACACGATTGATCTACACGGTCATGTAAGTCAAGACATGATCCATAAAGCTGTCTACGATCACCGAAAGTCTCAAAAATAGGTTTGAACACTAAAAAATCTCCCCCTCCAACCTAAATATGGAGAAGACACATTATTCTTCATCATCTACTTGAGATACATCCCGACAAGCTTATAACAAAGCTTATGTTTGTTTTCGGGAACTACTTTAGTAAGTATTATCAGCACCATTCAAATTCGTATGAATCTTTTTCAACCTTAATTGTTGTTCTTTTATCACGGATTTCAACCAATGATATCTATCATTTATATGCTTTGTATGGGAATGATACATAGTATTTTTGCTCAAGTCAATAACACTTTGACTACCACAAAATACTACATAGTCTTCTTGTTTCACATCTAGCTCTTGAAGGAATCTTTTTAACTACAGTATCTCCTTACAAACTTCCACTGTAGCTACATATTCTACTTTAGATGTAGATAAATTCACTCACTTTTGTAGCTTGGATTGCCATGAGATGGCTACCCTTTACAAACTTGAGCGGAAAATTTGAAGTGGATTTTCTTCCATTAAGATCTCCAACCATATCTGCTTCCGTAAAACCTTTTAAAGTTAGCCCACCATTACCAAAGCAAAAATTCCACTTCAATATGCCTCTTAAGCATTTCAGAATCCATTTCACTACTTCTTAGTGAATCTTCCCTAGATTTGACAAGAACCTGCTTACCTTTCTAATAGTTTGAGCAATATCTGGCCTTGTGCACACCTTGCATACATCAAAGACCTATTACAAATGAGTATGGAATAGAGGACATACCATATTTTTCCTTTTCTGTTGAGGGACATGCACACTTACATAGCTTGAATTATGATGTCAACGACATGCTTACTGGCTTGATATGCTACATCTTGAACCTTTCTAGCATTTGTTCAATATATCTATCTTAAGACAACTACAATCTCATGTTCTTTTTGTCTGAAGTTATCTCCATGCCCAAAATTTGCTTTGCAGGTCCCAAATCTTTTATATCAAAAGACTTGGAGAAGTCCTCCTTCAACTTTTAGATTCTACCAATGTCTTGACCCATAATCAACATATCATCAACATAAAGAAAAAGAATGGTAAAGTTCTCACCTAAGAAATTCTTAAAATACAAACAAGCATTAGCATAAGTTTGCTTGAGACCATGATCTGTAATAAAGGAATTAAACTTCTAATACCATTGCCTTAGACCTTGTTTTAAGCCATATAGACATTTTTTCCACTTATAACCAAATTTTCTTTATCTTTAACTTTGGAACCTTTTGGTTGCTTCATTTATATCTCCTTTTTCAAATCTCCATGTAAGAAGGCTATTTTAACATCTAGTTGTTCAAGTTCAAGATCTAAATAGGTAGTTAGATCCAAAATTGTTCAGATTAAGGTCATTTTGACTACTGATGAAAAGATTTCATCAAAGTCCATACCCTTCTTTTGACTGAATCCTTTCATTACCAACCTTGCCTTGTGCTTTACCATCTTGTTATGATTTCTCTTTGTGCTTTACCATCTTGTTATGATTTCTCTTTATCTTAAACACCCACTTCTCTTCGATGCCTTTTTTCCTTTTGGAAGCTTTATAAGCTCGTTTGTGTTATTCTTATTCAAAGAATCTATCTCTTCCTTCATAGTTGTGAGCCAAAGATCTTTGTCTTCACAAGATGCAACCTTTTGCACATTCTTAGGCTCCCCCTTAGTAGTAAGTGATTTGTATTCAGAACTTGGATACCTTATGAACGATCTTTTCTCCCTTGTAGTCATTAGAAGTTGTGTTTTATCAACTGTTGGATCCAATTGCGACCCCTACTCATTATCCTCAATGGATTCATCTACGATATTGTCTGGAAGTGGTTCTTGTAACTAATCAATATTAGCTTGTATTTGATCACCACCAATGTGTGTTTGATTACACACTTCATCTTGTTCACCTATACACTACTCAATAGTTGAAGGAATTGGCGAAGAGCTAACTATACTGTCTGATGAGTTGTAGTATGATAATTTATCTCCACTCAAACTATTAACACCTATCTCGTACTCTTGGAACACCTCATCCCAACTCCTGATCAACTTTTGCTTCTCTAGGTCATAAAGTCTAAAGCCAAACTAATCATCACCATATCCAACAAAGTTGCAAGGTATAAACTTTGAGTCAAGCTACTTTCTCTAATCCTTGGGTATGTTTCTGAATACCTTACAACAAAAAGCTCTTACATGATGATATGTGGGATCCTTGTCAATTCACGCTCTTTTAGGAATCTCATAATCTAACAAAACTAAGGTAGGTTGATTTATCAGGTTGACCACTATTCGGACTGCTTTACCTTAAATGTCTTTGGCAACATAGCTATTCTAAGCATACAATGAATCTTCTACACATTGGTTTTGTTCTTCCTTTCAATAACCTAATTATGTTGTGGAGTCTATGGCTTAATTTTCTCATGTCTGATGTCATGCAATGTATAGTATTCTTCAAATAGCTTAGAAGTATACTCCCTTTCATTTTTTGTTCACAGGAACTTTAGCTTCCTGTCAACTTCCATTTCTGCCATAATATGAAAATTCTTGAAAGTTTCAAACACTTAACTCTTATAGTTCAACATCTACACCCAAGTCATTCTCAAAACATCATCAATGGTCGTAACAAAATGTCTTTTACCTCCTAATGACTCCTCAATAGGACCACAAACATTTGAATGCACCAACTTTAATAATTCTGACATCCTTGTAGATCTTCTCTTGAAAGAGACTCTATGCTAATTTCCAACCAAACAATGATCGCAAGAATTAAGCGGTTGCGATTTTTAATTATGATAATGGATTTTCAGTCGTCAACTTTAATCCCTTCTCACTCATGTGTCTCAATTATCGATGCCACAAATTTGGTGAAGATTCTTTTTTAGTTGTGTATACTTCTCCACCACTGCATACCTTTAAATGTGTCTTATACAGTAAGCAACTAAGCAACATAACTCTCCTCAGGAAACCGTCATTGTACCTTTGGATAGTTTCCACTTCCTTTCCTCAAAAGTGTGCTGAAAACCTTCTTGATCTAACACATTCGTTAATAATAGATTTAACTTTAGATCAGGAATGTGTCGTATATCTCTCAAGCTCAATAAGCATCTAATTTTTTGTTTGAACTTAGATATTACCCATATACTATCTTGGCAGAGCTTTGGTTTCTCATCTTTATACTCCCAAAATCTTTGCTCTTATAGCTTGAGAAGTGCTCTATCTTTGGAACACAATGATAAGATGCTCCCGTATCAATCAACTATTCAGAACTACCAATTGTTGACATGGAAACATTTACTAATTGTATAAACTAGGGATACCTCATCATTTGTGCTTGAACTAGTTGCAACTATACTCTTATCATCACCGTCATTTTGATGATCATGCTTTTTTTTATCCCTCTTTTACTTATAGAAGAACCTCTTAAAATGTCCTGACTTATCGCAATAGTGGCATGTGTTTACTTCTTTGTAACCTCTGGACTTTGAATGGTTCTTATACTTGCCACAACCTTTGGGCCCCTATTCTTGTTCCTTCCCCGACTTTCTATCATGAAAGACTGCATGGTGTCAACTCCAATCTCCTTTATTCTAATTTCTTCAACAAACATACTCTCTTTGATTACCTCAAAGAGAGTACACCTTAAGGAGCTAAGTTGCTAATCATCACCACTAATGTTTTTGAATTATCTAGTAACAAATTCAATAGGAACAAGGCTTGAAGTTCATCATCAAGAATAATTTTCATTATGGTAAGTTTGTTGATTACGTCTTAGAAATCATTTTGATGCTCCAACACTAATTTCCCAGCCTTCAATTTCAAATTCACAAGCCTTTTAATCAGAGAGGCCTTGTTATGAGCAGTCTTGATTTCAAATAGACCTTTTAGCTTCTTCTATAGCTTAAAAGGATCCGTTTCTTGAGAAACATGATTGAATATTCTAATATTAATCCATTGCCTTATAATGCCTAGAGTTTTGTGCTTCATTTTTTCCCATTCTCTATATGAAATCTTTTCAGTTTTTGAAGGAACATCATCCTTCACACCTCTGTCTACATCAATAGGATCAGAGAGATCCTTACAATACAAAAGGTCCTCTTCCCCCATATCAAGTAAGTTGATGATGTTAACTTGACCATAGAGTTGTTTCCACCTTCCATTACGATGACTTTAATATCACTTGTTGGGAGACAAATACACAACTATCTAAGATATCAATCAAATATTAATGACAAGAAAGAACTCTTCAAGTTGCATGAGCAGAAAATATGAGAATAACAAACTTAACAATGAAACAAACACAAAGATTTAACATGAAAATTCCTCAAGTGTATAGGAAAAATCCACGGGGAAAATCGACAAATAAATCCACTAAATTCAATAAGGATTTACAAGAAAAGTTGATCTCAGCCCCAAAACAACAATTTGTCTCTCAAAGTTTCAGGATTAAAACCAAAGTTGATACCGTAATCAACAATCACCTAAACCAATCCCCTAAACAATCAAACAAGGATGCGAATACAACATTCTTTGCCTCTTTATGTTTTTCCTCATTTTCGAACATTATGGCTGCACACTCTCTAAAAACCTACATCTTTTTCTCTTTTATATCATGAAATAAAATTTTGTACCACTTACACGACTGTATAAGTAACCGTGTATCTTTTGAACACTACCTTATTCACAAACATAAATGGTTACAAAGAGTTACACGGTCTCCACACATGGATGTGTATCTTCACCCATTTACAGACAAGAACCATAAAGTTGTCTACAATCACTGAAAGTCTCAAAAATAGGACTGGATACTCAACAATTTCATCTATATTTCTAAATATCATCTTATCTAATAAAATTTTGCAAATATGATATTATATATCAGATTATATTTTTAAATTGTGGAATTTTTAAATAATAATGAAATTATACGTTTAATACCAAAAGTATATTGTTACGTTATTGGTCCTTGATTTGACAAATATTATATGGAGTACTTTTTGTACTTTTATTGTCCGTCAAAATACTAAACATAATGAATAACTAAATAACTAAATTAGATAATCAAATAATCAATTTTATCAAGAGTTGATAGAGATTTAATCAAAAGGTTTTGTTTTAGTTTAGACTCCTGAACAAAACGTTCTTCTTTCAATCTTCAGAATAACATTCTATAATTAAATTATATCTTATAAGGTTAAAATTTTAAAAAAAGATAAACGAATAATGCCTAATTTTTTTAGCTAAAATTAAGGTTACAAGAGAAACAAACTCTTCATAAACTAAAAAGAGTAAAGAAAAGTGATTCAAACTGCTAGTTTAGATGACTATGATAATTACAAAATTTACAAGTGAAAATAAAAGATGAGGAAGAGTACACCATTAAGTTAGAGTGGTTCGAGGATTTACTTATTCTACTACTCAAATTCCTCACTTAATAATAATTTTCAGTAAATAAAGGAACACCTTTTATCTCCTTTTCCTTTATTTTGGTTTACCTTTGCAAGTGTATGTCCATAAAATGCATACGGGACAAATCCTCCACTATCTGTTTTAATGGTTGATGGGCTCATAGATAGATGGAGGATGTTCTCTGCCTCACTTACATTTTAAAACAAACATCAACTAAGAAAACATAGAGTAGTAAATTATATGGTGTTATATTAGTATTATGAAGTAATGAGATCCTCAATTAAAAAGCTAAACCATATGGATGATGTTGATAAAAACACAATTCATTTTTATATATTGCAAACGAGGTGACATTATGTCTTTCACTTGTCATAATGTTGATGAGAAAGGAATTTACCAATGGTAGGAATTTATGTCGTCCTGTTGTGACAAGATTTACAACAAATTTCTTATCCCTTTAATCTTTTGTTACGATGAAGAAAGAGTTAAGATAAATGTTTACAAGTGATAAGTGGGTTACGTCTCAGTATGCTAGGTCTAATGCTAGAGTGGAATTATACTGGAAGATAGAGAATTTTGGTCTGAATGCCAATTTGTTATCTATGTTTGTGAGCCTTTGGTGAGGGTGTTTCGCTTCGCTGATAGTGAATCAAAGGAAATAATTGGATATTTTTATGATGTCCTAAAAAGGGTTGTTGAGAAATCTAAACAGTAAAAGAGATTAAAGAAAGAAGAAGAACACAAAATTTAACGAGGTTCAGAAATGGTGTGTTTCTTACGTCCTCGGGAGTGAAGCGGCTACTTTTCGTATTCTTCAACTTGTGTAAAATAGGGTACATTAGGTTTTGTATAAAACCATAAAACTGCTATACAGTTACAACAGGACACATCACCACGTTGCCATATCATTCGTATATCCGTATGACATCGTATGGATAGCTCCTAAGTCTGTCAATCCTGTACCGTACCGAGCTCTACTCTAGCACCTGCCTCTTTGCCAGTATATGAGCCACATGCACAACAATCTCTACCTTGGAAAATACATGCCTCCCATGAAGATGAATACACCTCTAAGTCTTCTCTCACACCAGATAGGTTGGGCACTCCAATCATGCTTAGCATCTAGAAACGTTGATCAAGTTTAAGAAATGCTTAAACTTATCAACTGTAACCGGTTTCGTCAACATGTCAGCAACATTCTCCAAAGTGTGAACCTTCTGCAGCAATATGTCCATATACTATCAACTCCCTGATCTTATGAAACCTTACATCTATATTCTTTTTCTGCGTATGATAAACCTAATTCTTAGCTAAATGGATGGCACTCTGAATATCTCAGTACACCTGAACTCCACTTTGTTCAGTACCCAATTCCTTCACCAAAATGGTGAGCCATAAGGCTTCTTTAGCTCCCTCAACTAAGGCCATATACTTTGCCTCAATTTTTAATAAAGCCACGATAGATTATACTGTAGAATTCCAACACATAGGCCCTCCTGTAAGCATAATCACATACCCTGTAGTAGACCTTCTATTATCCAAGTCACCTGCATAGTCTGAATCTACATATCCCACAACTGACAGATCACCACTCTCACTTCCAAACACAATGCCATAATCAACGGTACCTCTCAGATACCTGAAAATCCACTTGACTGCTTCCCAATGCTGTCTGCTAGGCTTCGCCATGAACTTGCTAACCTGACTTACAGCCTGTACCAAATCTGGTTGTGTGTAAACCATCGTATATATCAAGCATCCTACGACACTTGCATAGGGAGCTCTCGATATGTCATTAACCTCGGCATCTATTTTAGGATACTGCTCTTGAGACAATCTAAAGTGATTCGCCAATGGAGTACTCACAGGCTTGCAACAATTCATCCCGAATCTGTCCAACACCTTCTCAGCATAACTATGTTTAGACAACCACAACTTTCTAGAGTTTCTATCCCTGCAAATCTCCATTCCAAGAATCTTCTTAGACCTAAGTCCTTTATATCAAACTCTTGCCCCAACAAATCCTTCAAGTCCATCACATCATGAATACCCTTCGTAGCAATTAACATATCATCCACATACAGTAGCATAACAATCATACTCATATCTCTTGTATCCAATCTTGATCATGTATGAGTCAAATCACTTATACCATTGTCATGGAGACTGTTTCAACCCATACAACGATTTCTTTAATCTACAAACCAGCTGTTCCTATCTAGGTTGACTGAACCCATTTGGTTGTACCATGTAGATTTCTTCCTCATGATTACCGTGAAGAAATGCTATCTTCACATCCATTTGTTCTAATTGCATATCCTAATTAGCTACTAGTGCCAATACTACCCTGATAGATGTGTGTTTAACCACCGGAAAAAATATCTCGTCATAATCTATCCCTTTCAACTGCGAGTACCCCTTTGCTACCAACTGAGCCTTGAATCTCTTCCCCCTCTTTTTTTGATACTGCAAGCTTCTTCTTGTAAAACCACTTACACCCTATAGCTCTCTTCCCTTCAGGAAGCTCAACCAACTCCCAAGTTTGGTTCTTATGGAGTGACTCCACCTCCTCCACCATAGCACCCATCCAACCATTTTTCTCTTGACTATTCATAGCCTCCTGAAAAGAAACTGGGCCTCCACATTAATGGTGAATGCATATGAAACCAAATCTTCAAAGCCATACCTCACAGGAGGTCTGATGGTGCATTTAGGTCGACCACTAGCTATAGTCTACTATTGTCTTGTAGGAGTATTGGAACCATAAGCCTTCGTACTAGAACTCTCTACCATATCACCATTTGATATGTTCCGTTCTATCTCCTCCTTCACTAGCCTTAAACTAATGCTGCTTTCTCCTATTTCTATACTAACTTCTTCATGATTCTTTTGTACCATGGACTTCTCATCAAACAAAGCATCTCTGCTAATCACCACCTTTCCGGCCTCTAGATCCCAAAACTTATACCCTTTTATTTCTTTTACATGACCTAAGAAAATACACTTTCTTGACTTTGGGTAAAGTTTTGATCCCTCATCACTAGGAACATACACATATGCAGGACAACTGAAAATTTTCAAACTAGAATAATCAACAACATTTTCTATCCATACCTCTTTTGCAGTTTTCTTTTCTAGTGAAACCCGTGGTGATCTATTGATGAGAAACACACCATACTCACAGCCTCCGCCCAGAAGCCTTTAGGAAGCCTTGTATTTAGCCTTAAACACCTATCTCTTTCCATGATGGATCTATTCATCCTTTCCGAAACTCCATTTTACTGTGGTGTCTTTCTCACTGTAAAATGCCTCTCAATGCCATTAATTATCACTTTATTTTGTTTGTAATGCAACTTTTGTTATTTTGCAATTTAGAGTTTCTTGGTGGGATCAATTAGGAAGTGGTGTTCTATAATTGCAAAGGTTTGCAGTTCAGATTTTAATTCAATGTATGAGTACAACAGGTTGTGAATGGAACTAAAATACATTTGAATTCATCCATTCAAAAAAAAAGAATATATTGGAGCAGAAGAGATTGAATGAATTAGTATTAGTTTGTTACAATTTAAAACTTCGGGAAAGGTATGTTATTATCATTATTAATTTTGATATAATTTCTTATAATTTTCTAATAATTAAATTTTATTGTTTACTAGGAGTATTAATAACACAAGTAGTTCAACAGATCCAATTTTTATTGATAATATCGATGTTTTGGAGGATTGAGTTTCTGAGGAACCAGATTTGATAAATGTGAATGACTTGGAAGATAATCTTGGTTGGAAAAGCATTGACATGTCATTTGGTGCATTGAATTTGAATGATGATGATGATCAGAATTTTGTACCAAATGATAACTATGGTCAGTGTAGTTATTGTGGGTATCCTCCCATAGACGATTTAATGAAGTTCTAGATTTTTGTTTTTCCTCTTCTTTAAATTTTACTTATATTTGATGTATATGTTAAATTCTATATATGTAATGTAATTGTAAATGTTTTTGTTACATATTTCACTTCTAGTTGGTTAGTTCCTCATCACGAACTCTTATTATAAATTGTAATAGTTTGAGAGTTAAGGATATTTATTATTCTTTTTAATGGATATTTTGATGTAATTATTTTTTATTATATGATTAAATTGTAATATTTTAAATACTTTGTATTGTTCTTAATTTTACATTTGTATGATGATAATTGTCTTTTTTATATTAATTGTGGTTATTATTTATATGTGAAATATCTAAAAATTATTTTTATTTCATATTAATTGTGGGTATTATTTATTATTATGATTTTGGAAACAAGGTTGATGTAAACTTATAAAGTATGCAGTACAATAGTACAATTTGACAATAAACTATTCTGCGATTTCTGAAAAAATTCAGGGACTATTTCATAAATATAAAATATTAACCGAAACGGTATCCGATACAGTACCGTACTATAACCCAATCCGATAGCAAATCCGGTACGGCATTCACAACATTGCTCTTAATTAAAAATCAGGAGGACATAGTACTAACTTGACGCTTCCTTGACAGTCCCGATATTATTTAGCGATTTCCCCATCGCGATGTACTCCCTAGCATTTACAGTCCTAGTTGTCACATTATTAAATACTTTTGACAACAGTAGTGCCTGTGGTGAGATAACGACATAGGCTTGGCAGTTGGGCCAAGTTCGACCCGACCCAACATGAATTCAATGGGACAGATCAAGCTCAGCCCAAGGCCTAACTGGAAAAAATCAAACGATGTCGTTTGTGAACTTTTTTTGAAAAAATAAAAGGTCAAGTAGCTTCAGGCCGAGTCCGTGTCTATTTAAGACGTGATTACATAAGAAATTTAATATGAATTTAATGATATTATTATTCTAGGTTTGATTGGGTTCTATTTTTTATTATAGTTTTTACTATTTGTTATGATTTTTAGCTCTTATTTTTTTGTCTAAGTAAAAACAAAAACTTATTCAGTTATTAATTATATTTTTATTACTGATGATAATTACATATTAAATAAAATTTAAAAATAAATTATTTTTAATTAATTAAATTTATTTTAAGCTCTTATGTAATATTTATTAATAAAAAGTATTTTATTTTATTAAAATAAATAATTTTAAATTTTATTTTATAGATTAATATTTATTTTAAATATATTATAGTTATTAAATAAATTTTTATTTTAAATTTATATATTTTGAAGAATTTTAAATTTAATTATACTCATTAATAATTATTGAATTAATTTAATTATAAAATTAGATAAATTATTAAATAAAATTAGATTACTCATACTTTTTATTAACACTTAATTTTAATTAAATGAATATATGATATTAAATTAAATTATTCATAATTCTTATTAATAATTAATATATTAAATAATACTTATTTAGTTGATAGTAAATTAGATTAAAAATAAAAAATTACTTTTTGTAGTTTTCATAAATTTTAAAAGCTAAAAGAATCCAAAATCAAAAAGTAAAAAGTAAAAACTCAAACAAAATGTTTTTTAATGAAATTTGAAACTAAAAATATAAATTAAAACAAACAAACCCTAAAATGTTACAGCAAGTGATTTACAGGAATATAATTCTGTACTTGCGAGTTAATTGGCAGGAAGCCAACAACATTTTGAACATTTTGATAGTTTTCATGTTTATTATAACTAATGTTACCTAAATTACTCATTTATATTAACAAATAGTTTATAATATATATATATATATAAGAGTAATTTAAGTAATAATATATATATATATATATATATAAAAGAGTAATTTAAGTAATAATATATATATATATATATATATATATATAAAAGAGTAATTTAAGTAATAATAACTATAAAAATAATTAAAATCAATACAACAAAAGGTCTTTGGCTATGAAAAAAATCGTAGCTAAAGATCTAAAATTGTCGGTAATAGTCTTTAAAAATGGTTTATATTCGTCACAAAAAATATTGTCAAATTTTCGTTGCGGAAAATTATAGATAACATTTTTTTTGAATTGTTACTAAAAGCTTTTCATTCAGTGACGATTCAAAAGTTTGTGATTTGGTGACAATTTTCAAGGTTAATCTTTTTGCAACGATTCTAAAAATTGTTGCAAAAAATTTAACATTTAGTTATGATTTGGGAAATTGTCAAAAAAAAAAAAAAAGGTCAAAAGTTATTCTTTGGTACCGAATGACTCAATCCTTAAATGTCAAGATAACCCTTTTTTATTCTGAGTTCATAAAGAGACAAGTGTAGGTATGACGTCATCAAGATAGGTTCTCTGTACTTAGTTCTGTACAACACTTATAATGAGTCTCAAAGTCTCAATGGTGTTGGGAGTTATCGGTGAGAAACAACTGTACCATTTAATCATCTTACTATAGAATTGTTCATAGAGAATATATCCAAATTACATTAAAATAATTGCTCGTAAGCACGCACAAATGATTCAGCAATTGAGTTTAGACTTATCCTTTATTTTAGAAGGCGCTTGAGTTGAGATCAGTTTACTCCAAATTCATGGGGATGGTGTAAAACTTGTGTCCATGTAGTACTAGCTAGCGAGAGAGACTAACAACCACGTGGATTCATTCAATACATTAAATACAGGACACCCTCCCCCACAACCGAGACTGCCTTTAAAAGACGATGCAGTGCATGGCAGAGATTCAGCAGCAAATACCTTTCTTCGGATCGTAAGAGAATAGCAGCCAATTCTAGCTCGAGATCCAGAGTGAAACTGAGATGGCAATAAGGTGGTATTACGTGTTGCTGTTTATTGTTTTAGCAATTGCTCATGCAACTGCTAGGGAAGTGCCTCAAACTAAAATTAAAGCCGACACTCCTAAACCTAATGCGGGAGCTGGCCTCGACGACAAAAAGAACTTCATTGCATATGGTGGTGTGGGTGGCTTCCTTGGATATGGTGGCCATTTGGGCGGAATTGGAGGAGTTGGTGGTGTAGGTGGGCTTGGTGGTGGCGGACTCGGAGGCATTGGTGGTGACGGACTCGGAGGCATTGGTGGTGGTGATGGTGGAGGCATTGGTGGTGGTGGTGGAGGCATTGGTGGTGGTGATGGTGGAGGCATTGGTGGTGGTGGTGGGGGTAGTGGAGGAGATTGTGGTGATGGTGGTTACGGCAATCCTTAATTTAATCTCGGGGGCTATCCTTCAACTGCATGATATCTTTTGTCTAATGTTACTGCCTATTTTGCAGTTTATGTTCTTACGTTTCTTTGTCGCCTGATCAGTTGTATTCTTCTTTTATTTTGGCATGCACTCCTAAATTGTCTCTCTCATCATATGTAATAACGTAAGGAAATGAATGTGTGTTTCTTCAACAAGTCCAAGTTTGATCTAAATTACTAGTATGATTTCACTTAAAATATGTGAAAGATCAAATACAAATGCAACATTCATGTCTATGCAGAGCAGGTGTACGGGGGAATGCAATGGAACTTCAGTGGTTGAGAAAGTAAAAAGCCAATTCTGTAGCGCACTTGCACATTTCGATGTAACAAGTTTTGAGAGTCATGAGCCCTCTAAATCCTAATCAACAATTATGTATCCATCTGATCAAATTGTCTCGTATCAGATAATCACACATTCCTGTTTTGACTAAAAACAACAAAAAGAACAAGTCCATCTGATTCTGCTGATTGGTCCGTCTAATTGTTATAATACATTTGTAAAGTGTACCAAGATAATAATCTTCTCCAACTTAACTGGTACAATGTCATAAAAGTTCCTGGATTCAGTGCCCTCCCATTCCCACGCCATGATCAGCTTGGAGTGATTTTCATTAATACGAAGAATGGACAGAGTCAAGTCCTTTTGTCTCTGGATGTACCGCATGCCATGCCAGTCCATACGACTTTTCATTTGACAAAAGTAGGACAAATTATTTGGGTAATTTGAGTATTATATTAGCTGTTAGCTGATTCTATCAGTGGTTAGCTGACAGTAAATAATATCAGTTAATTTGATTAACAGATAACATCAGTTGTTTATTTAAAAATATTTGATAAAATTAGTTATTTAGTATTAATTGTTTGTGTAAAATGACTTATGAGGATATGACTTAAAAAAAATTATAAGAACATGAGTATTATCACTACAAGAAAAATAGAGTTTAGCGACGGAAATTACCGACGAACTTTGTACATATTCCGTCGGTAAGCTTAATTAGCGACGGAATTTACCGACGGATAACGGCGTCGGAGAAACGGCTGTCGGTAAATTTACCGACGGAAATTT
>JAOSBM010000009.1:10990781-11005158 GCA_027568955.1 Erythroxylum tenue | reverse complement strand
TATTATAAACGTGTACCCACCTGAAAATCCTTGCTTGATACTTGTTTAATCGTGTCCTTCCTCTTGCTCCTCTTGCCTCACTTGCCTGACTTGATTTTCTTAAACAATAACCAAAGTTCTATTCAGATTGGTGTAGAAATTGGAGAGTTAAAAGCTAAAACAAAACTTCTATGCTCAACCTCCATCCAAAATTTGATATTCTTAAAGTCTGAATTTAAACTCCACTCCTTCTTACAACCTGTAACCCTACGTCTCTAGTTTCCAACAAATCAAAAATCACCTCAATCGGACATCCACAGCAACGTTTATGCCCAAAATACTAAAGCATACTAGTGCTGGAAAGATGGGAGCTCGTCACGACTAAGGTGCTGCACGACGCAACGAGGCTGCTGACAAAGGACGCTGGCCGACGAGTTTACTGGTGTACGTCGCGACGTCTGCAACTGCACGTCGCGACGTGCACCTGCAGAAATGTCCAAAACCTATTTTTCTCACAATTCCTTGACCATACACTTCCCATCTTACATAAACAACCCATCTAACTTAAAACATCTCTTATACTTCATGTCTAACCTCATAACCATCCAAAATCGAGAACCATATACCAAAATCCATCTTTGATCTAAAACCCTAAACTAAACACTTTCTTACTCCATTCATCTTCATTCTCACACACATTTCAAGCTATAATCTAACTAAAACGGATAGAAAAGACTTAAACTTACTTGATTGATGCTTCAAAGTCTTCAGATCTCACAAAATCTCAAAGTTCTTCTTTCCCTCTTCTTCCTCTCCTCTTCCAACGACACCCTCTCCTTCTCTTCTTCCCTTTTTATTTTTTTCCTTTTTCTTATTTTTATTCTTAATAATCATACAAAGCCCATTCTTCCCCTCCATGTAAAGTCTTATACCTTAAATCCGTAAGGGGTCTTCCCATTATACCCTTATCACTCTTAATCTTCATTTTTCAATTATACTCTAACTTAAACTTAATTTCTCCATTTAATACATCTTATTCCAATCAATTTAAGAAATAATGCTCCAACCATAGACATGCTAATTACACTCTAACCAAAGAAAAATTTTATCACGCAAGACCTCAACATTTGACCAAAATCATGCTTATCCTATAAAAAGAATTCGGGGGCCAACATATTATATTCCAATATCAATGATAGTCTCATCATAGCAATAGGGTAAGTATCCTTTGACTTAAGGTGCTCAAGAATATCTCGGATACTAATCCTGTACTTTGACTTCATTCATCGGTGCCTTTCAGGGGTTACTCATAGGGGGTGATTGGGTACAACTTGAGGAATTCGGAGGTAATTGAGTAGCCAATAAAGGATTCACCACTCCTAACAGAAGAAGATGATACCTACGACCTCTTGTCGAGGTCATTACTCAGGAGTCTCTGGTCAGAGCGGATATGTGTCATGAAGAGAGTCTTCAATGATAGAGTAGTGAGATCCTCAGGACAAGATCTAATATCACTTAGACTAGATGTGACGTAGTCAATCTAGTGAGAGTTGACACTTTGACCATGCTCTGAACCAAGTGGGGTATAGATGGTAAAAGGACGAATTGTATGGCAACATTACTTATGGTAGGGTTCGTAGTCAAACCACTAACTTTTCGGTCAATTAGGGGTTGTGACGTGATGCTAGATACCACTCTTGACTTACTTGAATTAAGTGTTAATTCAAGTGGCCAACATAACCGAGAACCTAATGGGTCACACATATAGTAGATTCGAAGGATGAGTAAAATGGTCTTGAATGGTGATTCAAGATATGAGAGAGTGTTTGGGGATTGTATCGCGATGTGATCGTGGTAGAAAATATTGCATAGAATGGATTAGAAACAAGTGTTGTTGGCTGCCAGTTTAGCCATTAACTTCCCAAACTTCCATTAATGCATATTATTCATGGTCATTAACTTCTTATAACTTCCATTAATGCATGCTATTCATGACCATTAACTTCCAATGGAAGGCCAAATAGTGCAAAAAAAATAGAGATGATTTTCGTGCATCTTGTGTAAGACACAAGTGAAAGAAAGATTCTTTCTAACATACACACTCTTTTTTTCTCTAACTCTCACAAGAGTTCTTGTCTTTGTTAGCACAAAGAAAGAATTATAGCCATCTTGTAGTGAGGTTTCATCCTTCTATCTTCATGTGGACTTGCATTAAAGACAGTCTATATTGATCATTGTGATTTACGACAACCCAACGCGGAGAAGATTAAAGAACAAAGAAGATCGTCGAAAAGGTATGTAAACATCTTATATTTATATCTACTTGCATGAGTAGATCTGGTTTTTGAGGCTACGTTTTATTTTCTATTACATATATTTGATATATATTATGTATGAGATGCATGATCGAAACCTTACAGTGGTATCAAAGTCATCTTGTGCCTTGTTAGATGTAGAATACATGACATGTGAAAATTGTTTTCATAATTGTGATAGCTTAGAGTCCTATAATGTTTTTTTCGAAATTAATTATAGAAAAATGGTTTTCAAGATTTTCTTTCACCAATCTGTTCATCAGATGTAATTGAATGATTCAGTATGATTAAAAATATTTTCAATGTGATTAAAATCTTTAATTTAGAATTTACAAGAACATGTATGAAATATGTCTTTCTGCTAGGCATGTGATGTCTATTGGCTAAACTGATGAGGTTACACATAATTTTCATGGAATTTGATTATGGAAAAATTATGTGAACGTATTTAGGATGTGTTTATGCCTCTTCAATTTTTTTATAATTATTAAAAATGTTTTAATAATTTTATCAAACAATTTTCCAGATTTGAATAGTTTTCTAGCAATTGTAAGATATGTTTTGTTTGATGTTTTTGTATGTTTATATTTCAGTTCCAGAACCTTTAAAATATTTTTATGTGATAAAAATGTGTTAATTTGATGTTTGATGCATGTCTAAATGATTTTACTCGAAATTTGACTTCCAGAAAAATTTTAGAAGTCATATTTGTCATTTTTGGTGTCTTATTGGTATTTTATTGATCATAATAATATTTGGGTGATTCCTAAATAATTTTGATCATCATGAAACGACCTAGAGATGCTTGGAATGATGATTTGATGTTCTATAAATTTTGGAAAATTATAGAAATTAATTTTGAATTAATTTTAGTAGAGCAATAGATTTTCTAGTAAGACTAGAAAAATTGGCATATTTGACAAAATTGAAGTTGTTTAATTTTGGACATCAAATAATTATTTTAATTTAAATTAATTATGAATTAATTTCTAGAATTAGGCATTCATGTTAATTAGATTAATATTAATCCAGATGAAACAACATACAATAGTAATTTTAGCCAAGTTAGTAAAAGGAAGATAAAAAATCTAAGTGTTGGATTGGACCTTTCATGTTAGGATTTACATATATGCATTAAAGAATGCATCGTTAGGAGAATGTGTGGACTTGCATGATGGATGTTTATGGGCCTAGGCCCAATTTCATTGGGTAGTCCATATCATACCATGTAGTTATAGTAACTATGTGTGTGTGTGTGTGTGTGAGAGAGAGAGAGAGAGAGAGAGAGTTATATGTATAAGACCATATCATACCTTAGTTAAACCCCTCACTTAAAATATTACAACTAACGCCTTCCTTTAATATAGAGATAACCAGAATCCTTTTAAAGTTAGGGTTGTTGGGCAACCCAAGCCCGCTTTACATAAATATGTTCGAACCACGTAAATAGGATTTTCGGATTAATGGGTCAGTTTTAACTAGAAGCGTTGGTTTGTTGGGCAAAATCCAAGATCAACATGGACAGAGGCGAAGTTGGGTAATGTACATTAGATGTACACGTGTCAAAAGTTGATAGCCCAATGGGTGTGCACACATCAACAATTGATAGCACTAGATTCAATAGTTACATTAGAGATGCAATTGGTATGATCGATACCTAACGGTTGAATTAAGGTGGCTTGTTAGGCAAACCTAAAGTCATTCTTAGGGATATTAGATATCGACCCACTAGAAGAATTTCTCTACGAGTTCTCTCGGATTTATATTAAAGGTTATGAATTCGTGAAAATAGTGGGAGCTATAATGCGTGTTATTATTAAAGTTCTTATAGACATGCATTTAAGTACATTCTAATTTTTCTCTCTTTGACGAAAGGTTGCTATTGCCCGAGTTAACACCATGAGTACTAGTGTGAATCTAAGATCATTTATGGAAGCTAACAAGTTGATTGGACCAAACTTCCTTGACTAGCTCAGGAACTTGAGAGTGTCTGCTCGGGAACTTGAGAGTGTCTGCAAGTTTGTCATATTTTTCTCGTGTTGGACTTGGATCATACTTAATGTTGATGTTCATGTGAGTATTCTTAGTCACACTTCGTTCCTTGAGCTAATTTCTATTACATAATTTAAGATGGTTTCTCGAAGCACAAATTTTTATTACTTTGCACGCATAGGAGGATTCTTAATCGGTTTTCTCTTTAGCTTTGTACTGTCACTTCATCCTTAATTTGGTCGGATTAAAACTCGACATCTTCGTGCTGGTGCTCATATAAAATCCAAATAGAAGGCCTACCAATATGTATTATGGGTGATTGTTATGGTTCTTTTTATTATTGGATAAGGTTTAACATTCTCTTATAACATCCCATAATTTATGCTTTCGTTTGAAGAAACTCATATGGATCCTTTGTTAATGCATAATGTAGTTTGACTCTAGGATTGGTGAGGATTGGTGATGTTGTACAAAAGAGAGAATGGAAATAAGCACCGCAACCGTTGCCACTACCTAAGCTGTATGCTAACCTCAAGATGGAAGAATGACAACCGATGAGATAATGATCATCAATTTCTATAGTTTTGATTTCTTAATATTATTTGTTTCTAGGATTGTTGTATTTTTCTTCCATAATGTAACATGCACAGTATATCAACATAAAGTAGGATTCTCGATAGACATCTTCCATCTTTAACAAGGCATGCATTCCCTTTTCAATTAATCCAATTGATTTATGTCATGTAGCTTGATCGATTTGTCACATGATAGCAAAAATCACATTGCTAAAATACACTTTTCCATTTTCTATTAATAAAAAAATGTAGTAATGAAATTGTAGGTCACTTCTATTTTATTTTCAATGATAATATAATTCTACCATAAATTACATATTTTAAGTAAATCAATGATTTAATACCCAAAATTCCTAAGAGATGTTTGTAAAATTACAAATATGTTAATATATTATATCAAAAATAATTAATATAAGTGTATAATTAAAAAAATAAAAACAAGATAATAAAACCAAATTTGCTTTCAGTTTTTATATTAAAAATCTCAACAAAATAAATTTTTGTTTCTCTAGTTAAAAAAAACATAAACAAAAATTAGAAACTACAAAAAAAAAAGTGAAACAAAATAACTCCTTAACAAACTAGGATATAGATAAAAGATCTTATAAAGAGACATCTTTTTTTTTTCATAAAGTGGTCCTCTTTTCACGTGCCTTTTTTGAATATTTTCCTTCCTTTTTCTTTGTTTCTTATGCCTTGTATTTACCCTGAAAACTTTTTTTTTGTACTATTTGCACTTTAGTAATTTTATTTATTTATTTTGTATTTTTCTTCTTTTTCAATTGCGTGTTTGTTTTATTTATTTATTTACTTTTGTATTTATTTTAATATTGAATTTATTTTATTTTATTTTTAATCTTTTATTTTTTCGTTTATTTATTTATGCAATTATTTATGTATTTAGTTATTTTTTCTTTTCAAATCGTTTTCAATTTTTTTAGTCTATCATAAACAACCTTTCTATTAGTTAAAGATAAGGCTGCGTACTACCGAACCTCTTAAAACCCTGCATTTCAGCAAAAAATTTACTGGGACATTGCTATTATTGTTGTTGTTGTTATTATTCTTATTTATAATTTTAAGGCTAAATTGTGAAATTTTTAATATAAATAAATAAGATTTCAAATGAGGAAAACTAGCTTTGGATAACAATTATTAATATCAAATGATACTAAACGTTTCTAGTTTCTAATATACGTAAAATAGAGATTTGAGAATTTAGTATATATTTATCATTTGTAAATTTTTGGGTAAAAGACATTAATGTTTTGTATAATTTTATTAATTCTATTAAAATTCTCTATAATTTAAAAAATTAAGTGAGAACTTCTTGTATTTACTTAAAATTATTCCATATTCTCCGCTTTTATTTTTGTTTTTAAAAGTATAGCTAAATGTTTTGTAGTTTTTGATTTTAAAACGACGTAGTTTAGTTAAACAACTTAATGAAACTTAATTAGTTAGCTTAACTAAGTCTGACGTGATATATATTTAGGCTGGGGAGGATCCAGAAATTTTTTTAAGTGAGGGTAAAATTTTATTTTTAATGGGAGCAAAATTTTAATGGAGATAAATTTTTTTATGTGGAGGCAAATTTTATTTTATTTAATAAAAAACTTTTAAAAATAAATTTTTAATATAAAATTTTTAAAAAACCCCCACTTACCCCAATGTACATCTGCCCCTGTATTTAGGGTTTATGTCTTGTGCAGTACATTAACAAAGTTAAAGAAAATTCTAAAATCGAGTTAGAATTTAAAATTTTAAAAATTTTGAATATTTAATGGTAACTTTTTTAAATTTTATTATAATTATAAAATTGATTAAATTTTTTTAAAAAAATTATTAACAAAAAAAAAAAAGATGTTACGGCAAGCATTGCGATTCAGAAAAAGTGAAGCAGAACTCAAATTATACGGAAACAGCAAAAGGCTCAGAAGCCCAAACACGAACAGAGAGCTGAAAGCGAATTGATCTCCATTCTTCAGGGTTAGCCATCGCGTTCTTGAACGACAAGTCTTTACTTTCAAGTAGTGGGTGTATTGCGAAACTGGAGAGCTCTCTGGTTTTTGCAGATTTTGAGCTGCACGGTTTCAAATTTCATAGGATAGGGAGCAAAAAGCAAGACAAAAGGAATGAGCTTTAAACAATGCCAAGTGTGCAATGAGGCGCAATCCAAGTACAAGTGCCCTTCTTGTGTTATTCCCTAGTAAGTTCTGAGACTATAAACCATAACCTTTTTTGTTCTTGGAATTTGTTCTTCTCTATTTTCCCTCTCACTTATTTTGTTATCTCATTTTCTTGCAGTTGTTCGTTGGTTTGCTTCAAGAAGCACAAAGGTCATTTCTTCGTTCTTTATTTTCCTTTATCCTTTTCGATTTTTATAGCAAACATATCTTTGCTTAGTGTTTTGAAGAATAGATTGTGATTGATGATCATTACTAGAATTACAATGCTAATAATGAAATTCTGATGAAGAGGGTAGTGATCCAGAAAGGAGGTGTCGGTTGGAGGGAGAAATATGCGAAGTAGACACTTGGGTTGGGGTTGTTTTTCTGATAGAGTGAGATTATAGCTGAGTAGGCATGGAGATTTTCTGTTTGGTTTTTCAGTTAGCATGAAGTGAGCATATTTCTAGTTGTACAATTCTGTGGCTATTATTCAATAATGTCAGATGGTTTTGGCGCAACTTGTTAAAGTTCCAGTTTTCAGGGCTGGAGGCTTTGACTGTAAACAAGATATTTTCTGTAGGAATAAAGTTATGTCCTTTGGGATTAAATTTTGATTCTTATCGACATATCCAGAGCCCACTAGTAAACATGGTATAGAATGTGGTACAGAAGGCTTAAAATGTTTCAGGTCCACGAATTAGAAGAAATAAAACTTCTCCATAGGTAAACGAATATTTCAAATTTATGTTACAAACTAAGTGTGTCTCACATTATTTATCTTAACATCCTACACAATCCTCATTTTACAAGATATTATCAAGAGGTGCCAAGGCATTTTTTATATAGGTAATGCCACATAATTAAAGATGTGCTGCAGTGTAAGAATATGGACTAATTTGTGCTCTGCTGAATCATGCAGAAATCCCCTGTTCCAAGGCAGTAAGTGCTGGGGAAAAGCCAAGTAAGAATCCAATAATTAAGTACAGGTTCCATATTTGCGAAATTACTGCTTATGCTTATCATTCTTGAGTTGCTCTTTGTGAGTTCTAGTCATAATCTTAAATTGATCAAATGGTGAATATAATGAGGCATTGTTGATCTCTTTTGACTGCATCTGTATGCTTTCTTCTTGTACCTCGTACAAGAAAGGGCTTACATTTAGTTTTCAATTTCAGAAAGTTACGGTGAGTTTTAGGTGCAAGGACTTCAACTGTTGAAATGAAATTCTAGAATGTGGTTTCAACTGTTGAAATGAAATTCTAGAATGTGGTTTCTTCTATTCAAAATTTATTATTCAATTAAAATATATCTTTCCTGGGAAATTTCGTGACTGGATCATTTGCCACCAAATTTTTTAGCTGTTGATCCAAAACCGTCTGTGGCAAGGCCAGTAACTGTTGACAAACCAAATGAGGTGCTACAACAACTGGAGCTTGAGTCCATAGGTAAGCCTTCATACTTAGGGTGAAGCTATATCTACTGGTTATTTACAGCAAGTTGGGGAATGCTGTAGCTTATATCTATTTGCAAGATGCTAACAGACTCATAATACTGGGGTTTCAGGTCTGGAATTTGGTATTTATTATTTGTTTGCAATTTTATCTACATTGAACCAAAAATATAGATATTTATACATAGGCATGAGGGTGGAAAGGATGATTCATTAAAATTGACATGAGAGTTCAACTTCATTGCAGTCTTCGAGTCATACTGGATATTTCAACAGGTTGACCTCTTCCTTTTTAAAAAGGTGTCCCTAGAAAGCAAAATGACATTCTACAGTGTAGTCCAAGGAAATATATAGGATCGAGGGAAAGGATTCAATTCCTTCTTCCCTGCGTTTTATAGTTTCAGCTATGAACGAAAAGGAAAAATTAAAAGAAGGAAAACTCAAAATTCCTTGGGAGGTGGTTTATACTTTTCAAGTGGATCTTTGTCTCAAAAGAGATCCAAACAATGAAAATATTGAAAAGGTGAAAGTTCATTGGGGAAGATACTTATTTTCCAAGAGAATGGAAGATTGGAAGATTAGGGGCTATGATTTTTGTTAAAGTCTGATCATTTCTTTCAATTCTGGCTTCCTCCTGCTTTCTACATGCAAATGCACTGCTAAGTGTTAAAAATACAGGAGCACTTGTACATGATCTATGGAACAATGTATCCTTTTTGGCCTGAAAAACAACTGTGGATGTATCTATGAATTTGCTTAGGACGGTTAAGTTGCAATCTGCCCTGAAGTGGATGCTTAACTGCAGCAATTAGTGTTTGTGAACTTTCAAACATTTTATAGGAGGCTTTAGTTGAAAGTGTAACTAAAATACAAAGGGAGCTACTATGATTAGTCTTCCTTTTAGTGCATCTCTTTTCACGGCAATTGTATTTGTAAACAATTTTATTCTGTTTGGATGCGTGTTCTATTTAAGTTTTTAATAAATTGTCAAAATTAAGATCCCTGTTTTAAGAAATTGCTCTGAAGTTTAGTAAGGTGTTTGTAACATTTTGAAACCATGGTCTCACATGCAAGATTGCTATTTTATGCCAGCTTCTTCCACTGAAATTCGCAATGCTTTGAAGAATGAAAGGCTTCAGAAACTTATCATCGGTATTGATTACTCTCAGGATCCAGAAACTGTAAGTATTCTTAATTTGTACTATGTTAGGGCAAGATATATATGCTGAAATAGTTTGTTTGCTTTGGCTAGGAACTAGATAAAGCTATGGAACTGGAGGAATTTCGCATCTTTACTGATAAGGTATCATGTGTAGCAATAGAAGTTGACCGCAATGATCATAGCTATATACCAAATAACTTTGATTCATCTTGTCCTATATGGTATCAAGCAGTTCTTCATCTTCTCAGATTTTATCAGCCATGGGTCCACAGCTGGAATCAATGGAAAAGGAAAACTCCTGATATTTGATTAGGCAAGATGCTTCCAGGGCCTCTCTACCATGCATCTGGTCGTGTCTGCGAGCAAGAGAGGAGTTCCAGCTACAATATGGAGCATAATTTTAGGGTTTAATTGGTTATTGCAAACTGGATTATTGGAAGGTAGCGGTAACTTGTATTCAGCATCTGGTGAATTACTTTGAGAAATCCACATAATCCCAGTGCTGTCACTATTTTGGACGAAGTTTCAGATTTGTTTCATCTTTTTGTCATTCCCGAATGATTTAACTCACAAAACGGGGTCATTTTCATTTCATATTCTTGTATTTTTGGATATAGACAAAAGGCGTGTTCTAAAACTAAACCTCGTCTTCAAAGGTATTTATGTATATACTTTTGTAAAGACGCGAGAAGAAATAAAGCTCATTTTACAAAAGACAATTTCGATTTTGTAACATGAAGAGCTCTAATGCTGGTTCCCAACAGATGGTGCCTCAGACCCTAATCAAACCTCATGTTTAAATACCGTCAAGATAAGCTATTATATTTGTTTATCTTCCATGGCCTTAGCTTGGCTTGTCCTTGGAAATTTATCTTTTGGCTGCAGTAGTCTCAAAAAGACTCCTCTTAAGATGCTATTGTAAGTTTGAAGTTAATTGCAAGACAAATTGTCCGGTCAAATCTGTAAAGCTTGAGTACCAAGTAAGAATCCTGAGGAACTAGTAGTTTGGTTTGATCTTCTTACATCTAGTACAAATGCAAAACAGAAGAACAACCGATGTGGGAGGCCATAATATGTATATCTTGACCAAATATCTCTTAATTCTCTAGGGAGGAGGTTACTCTGATGAAATCACTTTAACCATACCTTAACATGTTAAATAAAGAAAATAAATAGAGGAAGGAAAAACACAATATATGGTGGGTGTGATAATTACATGTTAGAGAGTTACAAAAGCTCCTTACTCCACAAAACTTCAACATGCAAGGGCCTCTACATACAAAGATCCGCCCAAAATTTTAACCTGCGAGGCAGAGGAAGTATTATTAATCAGGATACGCACTTATTGTAGACACAGTTCAGAAGCAAATTTCCGGACAGAAAAAGTTTGCGTCAACATTCTAAGAGAGGCCTGCACACACCTTGAAGCAATCACAGAAACAACTTTGGAGTAACATTTGCTTAAGAAGTGAGTGGGAAGTTTACATTCTTTCTATCCCACAACGTCTATGCAACATACTAGCCTGTGACAAAGTCGATTGGCAGTGCAACTTCCCTGGGGATCTGTAGCAGGACTATCCCATTTTTCAATTGCATTTTCCTAATCCCAAAATAAGTGCAGATACTTGAATGTAAAGGTTTGAATAAGAAGAGACAAGCTTGTATTGCAGCATCATTTCGTCTTTTACATTTGCTACTCCTATTTCAAAATTTGAGAATACTTTTCCTACGCATCAAATTACTGTTATACCATAAGTTGAAAGAATATCCGACGCCTTCCATTTCTTAATCCTCTCACTGATCCTCCCCCATCCACTAAACCATCAAAATCATTTTAATTACCTAAGCCAAATACAGGACTTTCTGTGTCACCAGCTGGAATGTTTTTATTTCATTTATCCAACTATCTTCATAATTTCTGTGCCCAAAGTCCATACATTATCAGGGAGTCAATCAGAGAAGGACAGCCTACCTGACTGATTATTGTCCATATTCTCAGTTCCTTGACTGGGAGCTGGTTTGCCGGCATCTGGCTGGGTCACTACTTGGTTCTGCAAATACATGCAGTGGACATAAATTGACGAAACTTCTAAGAAGGAAATGATGAAGCTTCCAAAAATGAAATTATGAGTGGCTTCCAATAAGTTGAGAATGATTAAGTAATAAATTGCAAGTCACAAATGATTGAATGGGTTGTGGATTGACTTGAGCAATTCCAGAACAGGGACATCAATATGAAAACTGACAAGTCTTAGTGAATGAGTGGTAGGGAAAGTTTCTTTCAAAAGTGATAGCTCTAGCACAAACCTGAGGAACTTGCAACTGCATTGGGTGGAGACCAAAGTATTGCTGATAAGGATCAGCGAAGTTGGACATTCGTGGCTGGTTTTCAATTTGGCCAAAGAGCGAGCTTAGAATGGGATCCGGCTGGTTGGCTGTTTGTGTTCTGGCTAGATCATGAGGAACATGTGGCATATGAAAGGTTGGTATTGGGAACCTTGGACCCATATGTGCTGCCGTAGATGGATTTGGTAACGGCGTACCAGCTAAAACATTTGGAAACGACATCATTTGCCGGTTTACACCAAGTTCCATGCCCATCCCCATCCCCATTCCCATTCCCATGCCCATTGGTGGCGTATATTGCTGAACACCGGGAAACATCATTGGGACCATGCTGCAACCCATGGACATCATCTGCAATAATCAATTACACTAAAGTTTCTTTAGATGACGCACTGGTCAACTAATAAACTCAGCAACATCCACAAGCTTGCATAAAAATAACATTAAAAAATGCCAAAAGATATTCGTAATCAATCTGAAAGGCCATTGTGCATGAAATACAATTATCCTTTCATTATATGTTGCATCAATGTCAGAACTCAGAACGATTATCACAACAGATCTACGGAGCACCTATGCTCAGAAACTAAAAGCTTTAGGGAAGTGTGAGAATATGTTTGTGTTGTTTCCCTGACGTTTATGCACGATAATCGCCTAAATTTCCACTTCACCAAGTTTCTTAATTCCTTTAAAAATTTTGCGTTTCATTGAAGTATTATATCAATAACAAACAGATTGCAGTGAGAAAGATGAAGATGCTCAGATATTTCGAGTCAGAAGCCTCTAGCACACAAACAGAAGGCATCAAGCTAACTGTAAAAACCCAACTCGCATGTCCCACCTATGAGTCAAGAGAGCCCCTACCTCATCCTATGCGTGAGAGAGTAGATGTTGAACCCAAAATCAACCAGTTCAATTAATAATGTTAATACAAAACCACTAAACTGTAAAACCTTGCTGATTCATATTGAGTTAGACAGACTTCAACCCAAGTAGGCACAATACCTCATGTTGCAAGTTTATGCAGTCATGTAATAGATATTGACTTGCATTTAGTATAGTGAAATTCCCTTGTATTCAGTTCAGTGAGTTGCCTCGCAGAAAGAATTTCATGAGATATTTGAGTAACAAAGATATTTTGTGATGCATTGCGTGAATGGAGATATATAGGGCATTCCTGACATGCAGCCTAAACTCATCAGCTATAAGAACTTTCGAATTTAAAACATGTCTAGCAAGTATGAAGACTAGAACTTGGTTAATTTCCACATAAAAATGAGTTTTAAGTAAGTCAACCCTCTGTTGTCGAACTTGCTTCCAGCAAATTTCAATTTAAAAGCAGCAAGTATCTAGAGAATTACAAAATTGAGAATATAAAAATAAAGTACCTGAACTTGCATCTGAAGCGATTTCAGGTACTCAATTGCCTCGTCCAACATGGAAGCCTTGTCTGTCTGAAATTGGAAGAAAAAGTTCATATGAGGCAAAACAAAGGCACCCAATGCTTATGGGAATCAGGGAAGAAGAGTTTGAAGATAACCTTGTTGCAACGAGGTATAAGTTCTTGCAAAGCTCTCATCCTTTCATTTATTCGGTCCCGGCGTCTCTGCAATAACGAAATACCACACCGTATATGAATAACATCTAGACTGAAGCCAACACCTAACCATGAAAATCACTTGTAACTGTGAAAATGTACGAACCCTTTCGGAGAGGTTGTGAACTTCTGCAGCGCGAGACCTCTTGGAAGATTTTGATCCACGAGCTTGTTTCTTAACATCAGCAGATTCAGACTCAGCATCCTAATAAGGAGAAAACAAAACTTAATTAGACGTCAGAACATGATGAATGACAATGTAGATGAGAAGACAGAGCTTCATAACACCAACGACCACCACCACCAGCAGAACACGAGTGGCATGAAAAAGATTTATAAAAGAATGAAATGAAATAAGATAAAATACGATAGTTTATATTATATCTCATCTTTTTTTTAAAGAAAAAATGAAAAATTCTTTTAAATAGTAAAAATAAATTCGAAACTTTTTAGAGAGGATATAAAATGATAAATTATTTAAATAATATTTTACTATATTAGATTATAAATTTTTATTTTTTTCTAAATAATAATTTTAATATTATATTTATTTATATTTTATTTTATTATAAACCATTCCATATCAATATATTTTATTTTCATTCCATCCGATTAAAAATATTAATTCCGACCGAATGTACTGAAAAGCTATCACTCACTCGTAAGAGGTCATAAGTTCGGAACAAGATCCTCTGTCCAATTTTATGGTGTCTTATTGTGTCCAGTGAATCTCAGCCATTAATTTATGCGAGTTTCGCAAAGGCCCCACATAAATTAGCATGGGGTCCGC
>JAOSBM010000009.1:10960997-10976762 GCA_027568955.1 Erythroxylum tenue | reverse complement strand
CGTATTACATATATTTCTGATATAACGTAAATTTTGTATTTATACATAAACTCTGTTGTACCATATGCATATCTTAACGCGACAAGAACAATTCAGGAAAAAAAGTATGTTTAAAAAAGTATATATTTGTACCTGGATGCCATTCATGACAGGCATGTCCATGTCCATGAGAATGAGGTCGAAAGTTTGGCCTGAAGAGTGGATGTCAAGAGCTTCTCTGCCGTTCACCACCATCTCTAGGTTTTTAACGCCAAGTTTTCGAAGGAGTGTTTGATGAATAATGCGATTGGTTCTGTCGTCGTCCACCACGAGTGCTCTCATCGTCATGGCCTTGATGCTCCTCGTCTTTTTATGTTCCTCTTCTCTGCTTCAAGGTCTATATATGTAACAACTTTATAACCGGACCGGAGGTAAGAATAAATTAACAACCGCCGATTTTATAATCTGAACTGGCTTGGAATCGAGTATGTTTCATTTAGAAGCAACTTTCTTTGAACATATCACTTTATGGTCAAAACTGTAACTATGCAAGTGGGGGCGTGCATGCGTTTTTGGCAAATAAGGGAATGCATGATTACGACGGTAGAACCAATTACATTGCACCTTTGGAAGCAAACCTTATTCAAAGTCCTTGACTTGACTGCAATGTAATGTCACTTGCAGATCAGAAGATGTAGTTCATCTAATAAATAATGGTAAGGTTCTACAACTATCACATTCACAATCACAAAATCCATCCCTAATTAACCTGGGCGTGCAATTGCATATATATAATACAATTTCATTTTTCATGTACAGACACAGTCGATAACATATCCATCCTTCTTTAGGTCTTTTATTTTTCATGTACAGATTTTCAAAATCAATGAAAATACCAGGCAGGCAGGCACCATCATCATTTTATGTTCTTAGCTACGAATACTTCAGTTTCTTAAAAAGTAGCAAGTCTGAAACATGAGTTGTTACGTTGCTTCACATATATTTACATATGATCTGTTCTATTTAGGCTAGAAACTGATTATATCTTTAGTTGCATTCAATGATCTTTTCTATTTTCCGTTATATTGGAGATTTTCAAACCCCCCAAAGGAAAACATTTTCTAGTTCTTGCCGCTCATTTGTAATATTATAATATGGTACTCGAAAGAGCAAGCATATTAATTAATTCAAAGTTTAGAAATAAAACTTTAACTGTAATGTCTCTTCACCTAAGAAATAGGTGTATAACTTTTGGATACCCGTAATGTCTCTTCACCTTAGTTTTGATTTTAATTAAAATACATGTCCCCCTGTTGTCAACTACAAACCCTAATTAAAATACATGTCCCCCTGTTGTCACCTTAGTTTATCATCTTTGAAAACTTGCTTTAAATCATATCAACATATATATATAAAGTGATTATTAAACGAAAATGTGAATTCAATCTATAAATCCTTTTACCTATCGGACACGTAAACTTATCTCATTTTTGTAACTTTTAATACCGTGGTCTAAGCACTCTAAGAACCCTTTTCAAGTGAATTCCTTCTTTTATGAAAATAAATGACCAGAAAATTGGAAATATGTTGTTAAAATCTACACCCACTATTATAAGCAATTATCATCCATTATCTACACAAATCATATGCTAGTAAGCTGTCAAAAATCCCTTCTTATATACACCTATGCTTGTGTAATATCACTCGAACTCGTTATTTAGATACTTGATGATTAAAGAGCTCTCTTTGTTGAATTGTAAAATATTTAGCCTACAACTTCTTCACTTAACAAATTGTATACCATTCTACCTCATTAGCATTTACACAACTATGGATTTAGTTTCATATTCCTTTTTGTCATTGATTTGGATATTGTAGTCCCTAACTATAGCATTCTTCTAATCAGAAATTTTCCAATTAGAGTTGTTTCTAAAATTAAGACATTTATTTACAATCAAATTAACTAGAAACCTCTTCTTATAGTATTCTCTCCTACATTCATGCTTAAATTTGTAGATCTTGATTTGGAAAACATATTTTTTATTATGTTTGTGAGGCATGTATCCTTAATCCATACTTCGTCTCATATATAGCTAGAGATGGTAAAAACTCACAACCCAGCTTGACTAGGCCCAATTTGGTCTAACCCAGCATGTAATTAATGGGTTTAACCTGAGTTAACTAAACTTTTTAAACACTCTCAGCCCTTTCTAAATTTCTATTCTACCCTTCCCATCGGGGTGAGATGTTACATAATCTAAGCTTCCTTCTAGGTTATTCTCTTTTAACATTTTTTAGCCCTTACATTCACTTCTGTATTCATCTGAGTCAGCGTACATTAACTCAACTTTTGTATCTATACTAGTTAACTACTACTTGACTCTTGTCTTTGGCTTAGGACATTAATACTCCTGTACTTGCATTTGCTCACTTTAATAGTGAAACATATTCTAAGATCTTCATAAAAATGTCATCCTCCTTATCAACATTTGATTCCTCAAAATTCTTATTATAAAATACCTTCAACTATAAATTCTCAATATGGCCTGCCACCAGAGTACCTTTAATTGTGAAACTTAATTTAAATTTTTCAAAAGTCAAACTTCTTATAGAATGCCTTTATCAGCAAATTTATAATGTAGATTGACATTAGTAGGTACATACAATAAATGTTAAACAACTATACCTGGCTTAAAGTATTGATCTTGTACAATTTGTTTAGTATGATTAGCATCTTAATACGTTTCACTATCAAGATTCATAACTTGAACTCTTTCATTAATTGTCTCATTGTTAAAATTAATCTTTTTTAACAGTATTTTTCTTAATATAGAGTAATCATCTTCATTAATGTACATCTACAAAATCTTATATTTGTGCTTCTTTATAAGTTGTACAAGTCAACTATAGGTTCTTTCACAACTTAAGCATTCTTCAAATGTTTAGTGTGGGAACTTATACATGGAATCTTTGACTACTCCATACCTTAAATCTCTAGCATTATATATGATTGAAGTAAAGTTATATGGATATAGTTCAAATAAAAATAACTATCCTCCATCCTATCTCATTAAAGGTAGCAACTTGAACCTACCTTTATACCATAATAGGTCTCCAAATATATATCTCATAAAGAATGAATATATTATAAGTTAAATATATTCTCTTTGAACGTCAGTAGCCTCCTCTTTTTTCAGGCTCGTTTGTTTTTCTTCCATCATTTGCATCCAAAAAAAACCTCCAATTTTAGAAATCTCAAATTCCAAAAATGAAACTCAATTCCAAAAACTCCTTATTTAAAAAGAATTCCTTAATTTCCAAAACCCCTAATTTCAAAAGTCTTGAAATTCATAAATTTTTAATTTCACACGCGCGATTTTAGAAACTCCCTTCACAAAACCTCCAATTTCACAAACCATATTCACTGTAGCATAGACATGCAAGACAAATTTCCTATCTCAAACATGTAGCATATTTGAGTTTCAATACATATACTTTTTTGCTCTTAAAGGCTCCATATCATATCACGTTTGAAAGAGTTCTACTCTTTAAAACATATAAACAATTTTTGAGAATTAACTTCTCCTGCGACACCTTTCAATTTCTTAGACGATGGATTTGCACTTCTAAGAATATCAAACGTTAACATGATTTAGAATTCCAGCCAGAAAAATATCAAATTCACAGTAAATTTTTTTATGTTTAGATCGAGTTATATGTACAATCCATATTTGATTTTTATGTGTGTACAAATTCACGGTAAGTTTGTTTAGCAAATTTTTATCTACAAATTACTAATTTCTTTAAAAATTTATTTGATTTTATTGATTATTTGCAACAAATAGATGAATTGCATTCTCCAACATTTTTTTTAAGTCCAAGGTTTGAATTTGGTATTAGAAAATTATTTAGATTTTGCATTTAATAGATAAATTCAAAGTTTTTATGATTGTCCCAATAACCTAATATTTAATGGTAAAGACTTAAATTAGTTTCAATTACATTTGTTTCTTTAGATGATTAATGTAGTTATATGTACAATCCTAAAAGATTTAATTAGTAAAACAAAATATACTTATAAAAAGGTTATTGTAATTATTTCACATGTTAAAAAGTAAATCGAACTTCGAACTTATAAGATATTTAATTTGTATTATAACAACTAACAGATAATATAAAAGTTTTAAAAAGAATATGTTTTTTAAAAGTTGACTCAACTTCAAATATATTTTGTTACAGAAATGATTGGCTCAGTCTATAAATATTTTGAATTTTTTTCACAATTATCAAATTATATCTATACTTGTTTTCACAAATATAAACAACATTTATTTTTAAAAAAATTAAAAATAAAAAAGTATTCATGTTTAGTACATTATGGTGAAACTAATTAGTATTTTATTACAAATTAACATATGTTAAAAAAATTAATGTCTATATATAAAAGATAATGTTATAATAACCATTCTTCACATATATATACCACAGAAAAGTGAATTTGATTTTAGACTTGCAAAATAGTAAAGTACATAAAAAGTTTAGAGAAAAATTTAATATCCATGAAATATCTTAACATATTTTTATAATTATTATCCATATTCATGTGCTATAAGACTTTTAAGTTCACAAAATTATAATTTTAAAACTTTTATATATTTTTCAATAGTACACACTGTAATTAAATATGTAGATAAGATTTAATAAAATATGATTCAACCAGAATAATTTGACTTGATTCCAGCGGCGATGGGATGTATTTGCCCTCAATCATTGTACTGGAAATGCTTTAATTAATATCTGTCGAAGCATCATCCACTCTTAACCCAATCCCCTCCTACTGAAGACTCAAGTTGATTGATAAGTCGATGCAGCTCCATAAACAAAAGAGTTTTAACGTTGAGATCTCCAGATAAAACAAGAAGGGCAGTTGGGATGGAGAGGAAAAGAAAAATAATACATCAGCTTGCTTTTCTTGAAACGTGAGTTAAGTGCCACATAAGAACAAACTGCTTTTATGTATATCAATAACGAGTTACATAGATTGTTGATTACAATATTTGCAAAATAATACTGCTGCAAAGTGCCAAGCACTCTCAAACCAAACAAACACGAGGGTGAAACCGATGTTCCCTTTGAGATACCCAAAGGAAATATAAGGGCGATAGAAAGAACCCACTCCCACAACGCATTCACAAAAGAACGATATACAAGATACACAAGTAATGAATAAGACCAACCCAAAACTCACAATTGCATCCTAAACAAACCAAATTAATCATGGCTAATGGCTATGCATCAATGGTTGTACCTGTTCTCGCCTGTGATATACGGTTAGCATAGATGGTCACCAATCGCAACTGCGTACTGTTAAGACCCTCCAGGTAAGGCAAAAATGCTTTTCCAAGCATTATATAAATATCCACCAGACAGAAAACAACAGTCTGCACCAAACACAATCGCACAACAAAATATAAGAAAATAAGACTATAAAAGCAGATTTTGAAAATGCTTTCCGAAGAAACCAAAAACAAAATTTGAAAGAGACGGTATATCCAAGGATTCTGTGCCTTCAAGAAAAATTGCCTGTTCTTGACTGACTTAATATAATATGTCTCACAGTGGGTTGCGGTTATTTTCCTATATGTAGCATAATAAAATGCAATAACCAAATAAATAAATCCCATTACCTTGCGAACATCGGCACTCTGGTTTCCAAAGGCTTCAAAAAGAGCAGGCAAAAATGAGGACAACTGGGCCATAAGTTCCTCTTGAGAAAGCCGGCCAACAAGCTGAAAGAAGATCAAATAATTACTAACCTTCATAGAATATCAAATGAAACTACAAATTCACGAGGGTATCTGCTACAATAATCCCTGAACTTCTCTGCCAAGGGGAAATACCTTAGTCAAACAATTTATACAATTGACAAGAGTTTTTTCATCTTCAGTAACCAAAAGAGGGACAACAACCTGCAGTTTCAGTTATAGAAAAAATTAAAAGGTTAAAAAAGGAATCAACACAGATATTGAGAAAGGAAAACTTTGAGGTACCCCTCTAATATGTGTGTGAAAGAGTGAAGATAGAGGAGGGGAGAGACAGAGAAAGAGAGATACACTTAAACATCTGAAGGGATCATACTGAGACAACACAATTGTCAAACAGTGTTCAGCTTCATTTGAAACCTTAATATGGATGGAAAAAATAAGACATTAGAGAATAAGGTAAAATAGAAAGAGAATGAAAACTAAGATGAGAAAAGGAGAGAGCGATTACTTTTGAAGTTATATCTTTTGTAACATGAAGCAGCTTCTCTATCACAATTTCAACAGAGTCCTCCATGGCATCTTTCTGGAAGCATGGCAGGAATAAAAGAAATTTTGAATGATTATTGATAAAGAAGGAAAGCAGTTGACAACCAATAACAAGCAGGACCAATACCTGGTTTTTGAGCATTTCAATTATTAGTGAAAGAGCAAGTTCCCTGATTGATGAATCAGAATCGTCTAAGACTTCAAGTACAGCAGTCAAAATCTGATTGAAGTACTGCAAATTACGGAATTGCCATAAACTAAGTTAGACGCATATAACATAGAGGGAAAAAAGTTATTGGACAATTGTTCATTCAAGGGCAACAACGATGAAAGAGAGAAGTAGAACGAAGCTCCTGAAAAACTAATAAATGACAACATATCCTTGGCAATGAAATTGCTAACCGTATTTCAGAAAGTAGACAAACCCTAATATGTTGTCAACAACATATGATGCCTTTTAATTATCATAAATTCAGGATAATAGGAAAAGACGTCCAAAAGCCAAAATCTCTTATTACAAAAGAAATTTAGCCAGAATCGTTACGTTATGTGCAACTATCGCCTACACTGATAATGTAAACAATCAAAGCTACATTATTAGCATCACACAATTGTGCACCAAAATCACAAAGGGTCATCATATGACCGAGAACCAGAATCCACAAAATGTACGAACAAAAAGAGTGAAAGGAAAGAGATTCTGATCATACTTTAGACCAAACAGTCTGATCATTAGCCATTGAAGCTTTGATTAGCTGCTGAAGAGCACTGCACTTGGCTCCTGTAGGGCTTTCGGTACTTCCACTGCAAATCTAGAAATAAAAAAGGTGTACATTCATGAATCGCAAACTTGCAGGTGTTCATGAAACTGGGTTTCAAATCAATCATTAGCCAAGAAAATCATGAGGTCAAATATCTCACCAGGTGAAGAATTTGAGGAATACTAGGGCCTGTCTCTGTAAAAGGGTTGATCTTTACAGCAGCAGGTTTGTGATCATCAAGGTCCGACACAGGAGCAGTGTCAGAGTAAAGTCCAGGGGTCTTAGCAACCACAATAGCTTCAGATATCACCATCCCATCAGTGGCCAAACGTGGAGTAGACAGAGCATCAAAGTTCATGCTATTATCAACATTTTCCAGAATAGAGCGGGTTCCCATGTTCTGACTTGTAGAATTGGTCATGCAAGCCAAATCCATGGTACCAGTCTCAAAATTCTGATACAAATTCTCGTGAGTCTCTGCGGAAGCTACTGGGTCAATAATTCCTGTAATCAGTGTTGATTCTTGGTTAGAGCTCCACTTCCTGCCCCCATCACTATCAATTGAACCAGTAGAATACTTTCCAAATAAATGACTTCTCTTTGATACACTCATATATCCTTCCTCTGAAGATGTTCCAACAACATCAGATGGATCATACAATGACTTAGTCCGTTGTCTTTCTTTCTTGTTCTGTAGATAGTTCATCAAGTCCACCTCAATTCGAGGTGTGTATTGTTTAAGAGCTCGTCTTAGAGAATTTTGTTCTTCAACTGACAAACTAAGAATAAAATGAAGAACAGCTCCTGAGTAAAAGTGGGAATAAACTGATAAAATGCATGTAATAGCTGCTTCCTTGAGCTTGGTATTCTTATCATGGGCCAATGGTGTCAACTTAGCTAACCATAGCTTCAAGATGCCCATGTTACCAGCACCTTCGGAATTCATTGCATGCTTATTAAAGGAATTAATAGCAAATTCAATAACAGCTAATTTGGCCTTTGGAGATCGTTGTTCATCCAGTGATCGGAGTAAGGAAGGTAACAGAGTATCAACACCATAGGTTTTACCTACAATCTCCAAAGTAGTAGAGCAAGGTTGCCTAACCAGTTCCTTGGGATCAATTAAACGTGAGAAAACATGCGGCAATATTCTTTCCATGTAACTCTCAAAGGGCTTTCGGCATGATGGAATGATATCTGCAAGGGTTGAAAGAGCTGCTTGTGCAACTTTATGATGAGGGTCATCCAAGTGCTGGAAAAATAACTTCATTACTTTTTCAAAATTTTGTAGAACTTCTTGAATCCCTTTTGTGCCCTGCTGCAGTAAAGATCGAAGATAATTGAAAGCAGCCACCCGAGCATTCCAGTCTGAACTTGGACTGAGACCCTCGCTCAAAGCATCACCGAGAGATGAAGGACCTTCCACATAATTTGACACATCCCCAAGGGAGAGCTGGCTATCATCAAAACTCCTTCTCCTTCCAGCAGACATCCGCCCAGTTACATTTTTTCTTAGAAGTGGTTTTTGGAAATTGGGAACAGAACTATTGTGTGAATCCCTGAAGTTTACATCTTTGTAAGGTGTATCCACATACTGTCTGTAGAAGTTTGAGTTCACAGAACGCCTAGCCTCCCTCATGTCATGGTTTTCTTCAATAAAGCCTCTTTCCTGCAGTCTTTCAGAAGCCCTTTTATCTGAGAACGATGACAATGCTGACACAGATTCAGTTGCTGCACTACTACGGTAAGATAGTTTAGCAGTTTCTTTGGAAGCTTGAATTTGAGTGATAATATCAGACAAAGCCAAGCCACCATTACGATTACCACCTTTGCTGATGTTGGAATCTGTTGATTCAGCCATCGAAGAGTTTAATAGGTGACTGGACGCTGGAACAGCTGCAGGAAATGGTGGATCACGAGAAGATGGAGGTTCAACTCCTGTGCTAGGAGCAATAAAAAAAATTTAGCCGCTCAGAAATGATACGAGATTTAGTTTACCAGTCATTTAACACTCTTAACTTAAAAACAGAATCAGATTCCTGTCCTACTAATACAGCACTTTAATGGAGTAGTCATTCAGTACCTAGATCCAAGCTAGATGACCGAAGACTTGAAGGATTTTGTTTGTCAGATACTTCCAAACCTCTAAGCATGCTTTCAATTGCTGTAACTTTCTGTTTGCTAGAATGCAACACACTTTCCAGACTACGCTCACTTCCTTTACCAAGAGATTTTGCCTGTGACAACAGGAGGCCTGAAGAAAGTGAATTCCCAGATGACAAACTTGAAGTTCTATCCATTGCAATTATGGCAGAAGTTCCATATCCGTGAAAGTTTGCGGGGGCAGACGCCTGCGAGGTAAATGACATCTGAGAACTTCTATCCCGTAGAGAAGGAGATGCATGTCGCCTATGCAAACCCCCATCCTCTTCATTAATAAGCTGCATAAAAGAATGTTCCACTGTAAGAAAAGCTGAAATGAAAGCCATCAAGATATAGTCATAGGAAAAATATAAGTTGTACCCGTTGAATAACAGGATCAAAGGATGAAAATAAGCGACGTGATCGTTCTGGCCAAGTTTTTGCAAACATTCTATAGCACATTCTTGCAGTTGACCGTACCTGTCAGATTACATAGATTATAGACATCTTTGTGACTTCAAAGCACGTATGACTGAACTATCAGAATTAGGCATCTCTATTACTGTTCTCAGTCAACTCAGTGAACCATTAGATCTATTGTTTTCACATAAAACTTAGTTAACCTCATATCATGAGAATTCCATTGTGGAGCCATGAAAGAGCAATTCACACAGCTGAGCAAGGGTCTCAGGGAAACCTTCTACACAAATATCAAAGAGTTGCAACATCCTTAATTTAAATACCTCACTCATTGCATCTGCAACACAGCACCTTATTAGATCTTCATAAAGATCAGCTGACCGCAGTATTTCTGGAGTATCAGGCCAATGCTCTAGAATCAACAGTGCATATTCACAACATCTGAAGTTCACAGGTAAATGCAAATGTGACATATTAAACAAGTAAAAGAAATAATCATAGAGAACAAATTGGTTGATAGTACCTTGCACGGAGAACTGCACTGCGGTCATTCTTTGCACAATCAGCTATGCGAGGAAGCACACGAGAAACTTTGCAGTTACGTAACATCTGGAAAAGCAGAAAACTATGCAATGAGAATAATATCTTCAGAAAAAAAGAGATGTACAAATTCATGTGAAGGTAGAAAGGTAGATCACCGTTTTTATGCAGTTATCTGCAGACTCTGCAATCACAAGTACAGTTATCACAACCAGCTTGAAAAGGACCTGATTATGATAACAGAATAAAGACATAGTCTCAAACCTAACAAATAGTAATAAATAGCTCACATGTTAACGGAGTAGAAGCTGAAAAAGAGAGAACTTACAGGGATGAACATCTCAGCACATGCCTCAAAATCACCCAAGAGCTCCTTTGACAAAAAGCATAACAGATGGCAAGCCTTGAAGAATGGAATACCAAGTTAGAATCAGATACAAGTGAGTGTACAGTTTGAAAGATCTTTTGTTGTTAAACAGATCTAAAGATATTTAAATTGTGGAGAAAGTTCTCAAAGCAATATTACTGGCCTTGCTGCATTGTAAAGCACCAAAACATTCCACATCCTGTTCCAATATTTACTGCTACAAGTATAAGAGATTGCAAACACATATATCATTCCTACTTGAGGCAAACAAAATTCCACGCTCCAGTTCTAACAAATTATCAAATCAATTGTCCTCACTGATATTTCCAAAACCTAATCGACCCTTACCTTAGCTCACTCACATATACAAGCACAGAAGAGAATACTAGCTAATTAAACCACAGAAAAGTACGCAGAGCATAGGAAAGATTGCATAAACCATCACACACTCCCAAAACAAAGTCTTAACGGTTGTTTGAAAAGCAAAAACTGAAATAAAAGTTATTTCAGCTTTGACATAGTCTCCTAAGATCAAGATAGAAATTTTTTAATCTCCATAAAGTTAGTAAAAGAATTAACTATACCTGTTTCACTATGCTAGACCTTCGATCGGACAACTGGGTGCTTAGTGGACCAACTAGTTGCTTCAAGAGCCCCGCAAAAGATGGATAATCAACAGCACCTGAAATTTTTCAGTACATTGAAACTCTCAATTTTACAGAAATAAACCTGATTTATTTGCAAAGACTAACATTCACTATGGGAAACCTGGAAGCTATAACAAGTTTGCACTGAAAAATGCAAAAGAAAACAGAGAACAGAAAAGAAGGAAGAGTGAGTTTCCTTTCTAGATGGATATGATATACAAGGACAGAAAGCTAAACAACAAGGATTCAACTGCAACATGCAAATGGAAACACAAACATAAGCAAAGTAGACTTTATATATGCATACAATTAAATTATGAAGTATATCACTTTCATAGTGTCAAAAATCTACAGAAGGAAGAAGTTCCATAGGATAGGAAAAAAAGAGGAGATAACCCTTCTAACAAAATCTTTCAAAACAAAATTAAAAAGATCATGAGATATTCGCAGACCAAACTAGAAATCACTTGGTCAACATGCAAAACACGGACATGTTGAGCATAATTAGATATAAATTGAACTAACAAACCAGATGAGTGAAGGGACAAACCTCCTAAAACAAGGCCTTCAACTCTCTGCATGGCTGCTATGCGGACAGACCAATCCTTTTCTGGAATTAAGGTAGAAGCGATCTTCTCAAATTCCCTTACTAGCTCCTTTTCTGAGTAAACTTGAATAGGTTCAATAGGTTTCTCGGTTATATCATTTGCAGCTGCTTTATAAGAAAATAAATCCAATATCAATTTGAATACAATTACAATTTTTCTTAATGATTGAAATATTTCCAAAACATAATATAATTATATAAGGAAAAGCTTCGGCAACGAGAAAACTTGATTTCACAGATAAGAATTTGGGAACAAATAAAACCTATGAACAGTTTGCCACTTTATTCCATGAGGGTAAAACAAAAGTTTAAAAGATTTCCTATGATTAACTAACTATTAGAGAATCACGAGAGATGTATAGTACCTCAAGAGCAAAGTTTACAAATACAACACAAATGTCTCATGGAATATGACGTTAAAATATGCTAACCTCCAAACAAAGACATCTCCTTTGAAGAACTCTTGGCCTTTGGGCTACTTTTCTTCGGGTTAAGACTCGTGGGCTTCATTTCTCCACTAGTAAAATTACCCACAAGCCCTTCTGCGGGGCGAACTTGTGGTTCAATCTTCTCTAGCCTCGCATTGATATCTTTAATCTGCAGTTAGTTGCCAATACAAAGTTATAAAAGAAGTGGAACCTCCTTTTGCTATGGGGTAAAGACAAGATTCAATTGATGTGGTTTGCGTTCTGTGCAGTGATCTTATTTAAGAATATGGCAGACACAGTGACCAAAGGATAAGTAGTTTCCACTTGCAGGACCTGTTCAGGTTATGAGAAACAGTGTAAATACAATGTTGGTTAGACATTCACCATATAAGAAGGAAGGTTATGGCGATGGAGCTCATCACGAAACTGAGGCCCAGATTGTGAATACATTTCCTGAAAGAAAATAGGTTAGATAACCTTAATGGATGCCCATCTCCCAAATTAACATGAGCAATGAAAGCCCAATAGAAAACTAATCAAATAATAACAATGAGACTAATCTCACTAACCTCAATGCACAATAATGCTGCTTCCCTAACACCAGGATTTGGGTCATTCAACATCTGTAAAATCTGATAAACCAAAGAAATTTAAACCTTAATTTTGAACCATGAAACTCTAATTCTAATTTAAAAAGCATCAATTGTTGGTTGAACATACAGGAGGAAGAATCGCCCGCTGAAGAGGGAGTTCAGTGGATGCAAAAAGACTAATTGCCGAGGTGACCGTGCGAGCAAACTCTTCCCTGATTCTCCAGCTTCTATGTGTCCAAGCAAAAGTGCCTGCTCTCTCAACTATTATTGTAGGAGAAGAAACCTGAATTTTGGAAAATGCATATTCAAGCCCAGACTTCCTATTCATTTATTCATAACTTCATGCAATTGCTAACACTGAAAAGTTGAAATTCATGATTTTATTTTCTTTTCTAAAATAAAACATAAATTCCATAGATTATCAACCCGATATTAATCAAACTACTCTGAAACATGCAATGAAGAATCAAAGATCCAATAAATCAACAGAATAAGTAACTAACAATACAAGCTAACTCAAACACACCGACACATATAAAGCCTTTAAAACATTTAGAAAAGCTAAGATAATGTAAATTTTGTATTCGAATTCCAAACTTTACTTTCCTATTTATGCAGAATACCACTATACAGACCTCCATAAGAGTGAGTAAGAGCCGCCGGGCAGCGTCTCTGACGGGCTGTTTGGCATCGCCTAACCGCTCAACGACGGCGGGGACAAGTGCATTAAAATGCAATTTCAAATGGTCGCCGGACAAAACGGCTGCGGAGGCCAGAGACTGGAGAGCACCCTGAGAGACCTTGAAATTGTTGTCTCTGAGAAGATCCAAGCAGCAGTCCACGAGCGAAGTCGTTTCGGAAATACTTAAGCTCTTCCTGGAAGCTTCTAGAAGCTGGTGCAGCCTCTCCACTCCGGCCATACGCTCCTTGGTGTCCTTAGCACGCGCCAACTCCAGCGCCTCCTCCATTGTAGACAACTCAACCTCCGGCGACCTCGATCTGACACAGCGAAGCTTAGATCTTACTCCGATTGGTTTAAAGAAGGCACAGATAGAGAGAGAGAGGTGTTGGTTGACAGAGAAGACAATTGTGAGACTCCAATTTGTTGAGGTGGGCTCGAGGATTAGGGGTGCGTAAGTTTACACAGCTTCGGGCGAGTATTATTGGGTCGGATTCGGGTAACTTCAAATTTGTAGTCCGAGCAGCGAGGCCTTTTTTTTTTTTCAGTTCAATGCATTTCGTATTATATTAGTTGGTATCGGTCGAAAAATAATACAAAACTGGTCTTATTAGTACCGGTTGGTACCAACGTTGTAAATTTTACAAATTTGAGGACCATTTTACAAAAAAAGAAAAACTTAACAAATCCCTCCCCTGACTCTGCAGCTCTCATTGTCTCACATTTCTCTCTCACTCTCTCTTTGAGTTCTATTCGGAAACTCTCCTCCCTGGCGACTATCTACCATTATCTCTTCCTCACAGTCACGGCTCACACATGCATAACCCACTGCCCAATCGCTCTCCAGCCACCGCCTCTAAGATTCAACCGTCCACTCCACTGCCCAATGCATGTAGAGTGTAGAGTGTAGCAGAATCGCAGATTTGGAATTTTATTTTTCCACATCCAAATCAAGATTCAAACCTGACTAGGCCCGAACTGAACCAAACCAACCCGACTTTTAATTGCATTTTTAAATTTTCTGTTGTGTTTTTTACTCTTAATTGCAATTGTATTATATTTGGTTGTGTATGTGTGTTTTGTGATGGTCGGAATTATTTGTGTTGGTTGGGAAATTTGGGTTTAAAATGTGTAATTTTTTTAAGTGTTTGAAAGTTGTAATTTTTTGTATGAGTTGGTTCAATTTCAATATAATTTACATATTGAAAATTTATGAAGAAAAATAATGCATTGTGGTTGGGTCGGCAATTCCAAGCTCAGACCCAAATCTAATAGTCAGCAAGTCTAGCCGTATGAGACTACTCTCATGCATACATGAAGACTTACGTGCAACCCTAAAACTAGCTATCATCCCGTATATAAGGTATCGTTTCATCCTAATGAAAGTACGAGACTAAAACCCTGTTTCTCTTAGCTTTTGCTGCCCTTCTTCTCACCAGAAAACTAACTCGAGCATCGGAGGGGCCTTCCGGGAACCAACTCCCAGCGTGCCTTGCTTGTTTCGCAGGTATTCATCACGCTGAAATCATTGAGATCATGGATTCAAGCAACAACGTCCAACCCTGACAGAATCTGACTGAACCATTTGGCACCCACCGTGGGGCCTGACGTCCGGGCACCACGTCCAGAAACACGCAGATCAGTCAGGCGGCAGCAACCAATCCAGATATCGCCGCCGTCACGGCACTCGCACTACAGCGGATGGGTTCATAGCTACCTACCACGATTCCACCGGCACATCCCGAGTCTCATACACAATCCTCACACCCGCCGAACGATCAGCCACCACCTCAAAACCAGGATCACGAAGAGCAAAGTGTAGCCCTGGAGGACAATGTCGAAACTAATTCACATCCTAACCCCCAACATCCTCTGGACGCAAATCCGTCTGCACAGCTACGACTATCCCGTAGCCAGAGACAGATAGAGGAGGCGGTTAACCTGCTGATTCGCCAAATCCTACAACCTCAGCCAGAACAACAACAGACTTTCACTCAGAAGGTTAACGTGGCGACCGCGCAGCATTCTGCTGAAGCCCTAGAAAAAATTATAGATGATCGAATCAGCCTGACGCAGTGCATGGCAAGGAAGGGCGGAGATACCGAACGACAAAATTATCGACCGGTAAGGGCCATTAATATGATTTTTGGTGGTAGCCCAGCAGGAGGATCTACCATTGAAGGGAGAAAGAGGTGCACCAAGCAGGCAGATAAAGACTTGTTAGCTAAGAGAAGGAAGCAGAGCGAGGGGGTGATATCGTTCGACACATCCGATCTGGAAGGTATCAGTTA